>LUGF01005670.1:77851-113256 GCA_001625245.1 Calycopis cecrops
TACCCTTCATTATATGACAGTTGCATAAACTACTATTTTAAGTGAAAATTAAAACAATTAAAAATCTTCTGATCATTTGACGCAAGTCACATCACACTCAACTGTATACGCACACAGACATAACGTATGGGCGAAAAGATTATGAATATGATAAGATGGGATTTACATAACTCCTGGTTTAACTGGTGTTTACTGGAGTTATCAAATTGGTACTACTCCTTTTTATCCTCCCTATACTATAAAAAAAAAGTCTTATCTAAACACATTTTTTTAATATATATATAGGGGAGGGCAAACGAGCAGTCGGAGCCATTTTCTTATGACTACGCCGACACGACCCGGGAGGCGGGAAGAGACGGGAAGAAGACCCGGGAGGAGGCACCGGCTGTGCTGTAACCACAGCAAAGCTGGTAGCTCCACGGTCGTGTCGGCCCATGTCAGCTGCATGCATACAGCATGACATTCCTCTTACAGATATATTTTGTTGCTTACCTGTAACACTGTAGCCAGTTGTATAATCACATCCCTGTGGAACGAGCAGTTCAGTATTTCACCGAACCCCACTTTCACAGGGTTCAAAGCGGCTGTGATCACAGTGTTCAAGGTGGTTTTTTGGTCTCGCACGGGCGACCCATTCTCCTCCTTTATTTGCACGTCCATGGCGTGCGACGGGTTCGGGGTTCCAAGGGGGTTTGGGGTTCCGATGGAATTTCCAGGGTTTGGGGTTCCAATCGAATGATTGGGGTTTGGGGTTCCGTGATTTTGGTCCCCCGGTGTTCCGGAACGTTTTATTTGGGATACGTTCGGCTTTACGTCGTTTTCTGCTGCGGGCGACATCGGAGCTGTATTTGCATCTGGGAATAAAAAAAATATGTCATTTTTAGGGTTCCGTACCCAAAGGGTAAAACGGGACCCTATTATTAAGACTAAGACTAGACTAGACTATTATATATTACTAAGACTCCGATGTCCGTCCGTCCGTCTGTCGCCAGGCTGTATCTCATGAACTATGATAGTTAGACAGTTGAAATTTTCACAGATGGTGTATTTCTGTTGCCGCTATAACAACACTAACCGCTATAACTAAAAAATTAAATAATATGAATAATTATGGGCGCCCCCATACAATAAACATGATTTTTTGCTCGTTTTGGCTCGATGTTGACAACGGCAACATGTAGACACTTGAAATAAGCTCCCGTTTTCGTAGATAATGGTACGGAACCCTTCGTCCGCGAGTCCGACTCGCACTTAGCACTTGGTTTTATTTTTTCTTGTAACTGCCTCACCATCTACCCAGTGGTAAATATGTTCAACCACAGATTGTGATGTCCCGGTTCGGAGCAAATAAAAGGTTGTCTGTATAGTTGGCTTAGGGACGATAATTCTACATGATAAGGTCATAAAAAACTATCCAAGTGATCATTGTACACATCGGTCGGTGTAATGGAAAAGTGCTCTCACTTGCAAGCGGAATATAACACTTTATCGTGCGTGCAGCCGGCGTTTAATGATTTATAAGACGTCATGTCAAAATGTTATTCGGAGATTTCGATTTACAATAAAAATCGGAAGTAGGTAAGCATTGATTATCTTGATGTATGTGGTAGACACTATTTAACAGACATCCAGATCAAGTACTCTATACATAAACATATATCTCACCGGCACTCTTATCAACTTTATTGAACACGGCTGGCTGGTTGAGAGTCCTGAGTGTGGTGTCGGAGAGCACTGAACAAATGGATGCAGCCTTCTTGGCGCAGGAAGTGGCGAGCCTGCGAGACAAGCCTTCGCAGCACACGAACTCGGCCATATATTGCAGCGCCAACGGAAGGAACAATCTAGTAAAAAAAATATTGTTTTAAAACACAATGATAATAACCTTTGATTTGCGAAAAAAAAACATCCCGGCTGCGTAAAATATATTTTATTGTTCTTAGTATCAAGACGTTCACACTGTTACACTTATAAAATATTTCACTCCTTTTGAAGCAGTAGAGTGAAAAGAAAAAATGAATTTCGGATTTAATCATTTTATTTTATTTGTTACACTACTATGTCTCGTAGCCACTTGTATACCACATCTGATAAAAGATCCAAATTTAAATTGATTTTTTGATCCCATACCTACTTAGTCTGGCCCTAAATACTGTTACAATTAAAAATATATTGCATTTGAATTTGGAATGTCATTTTTATACGATTGTTCATTGTGTTTTCTCATTTTGGCGCCAATATCTTGTACAATATTTAGTGATATTAAAATGAAGTGGGGTGATGAAGAGAACAGAATCGCTGTGATTGCATTACACAAAGTAGGTATGGAGCCATACGCAATATTTGACTAATACCAAATTAAAAACTCTCCATACATTTGAAAACTGGCTTCAACATTTAAAGTACTGTATTGCAGCTAATGGAGACCACTTCGAATATGCTTTTTATATTTTTGATTGTTTTATGTTTGTGTAATAAATTAACACACTGTAAAAGTAATAAATATTATTTGCAATTAAAAAAAGATTTTTTTTCTTTGTAACAGAACTTATGGCTAGGCTGTCTATTTTATTGAATAGGCTGGATTGGATTTTTAATGTTTTAAATTTCCAGTAAAGGGCAAGCTGTGAGAAAGAATTACAAACGTCAGTTACCTTAAAAGTCCATCGTCAGCTGCTCTTTTATCCAATAACTCGATAATCCACGTGAGGAAGTCATGTCTATCGAGAAGACCCTCGTCCAACAGATACCTTGCAAGCCGGCAACAGTAGTTCCACTGCTTCAATGCCTGCCTCCAGTCTGTACTCTCTGTTGAATTGGGAGTTGAGGAGCCCATACCTAGAACATATTATAAAACCACTTAGTTTAATTACTAGGAACTTAATACCTATTTCTAATTATTTTGTAACTAACATTTACAAATTTACATGAATTTTTATGTAAAGCAAATTATATAATATGAGGTTCTAAGCAGCATAGTTATGAAAAAAAAAATAGTATAACTAGAAGTGTTTTTAGCTGAATTTTTTGCTTATTAAACTTTCAATTCCTTTTGAAGCTTACAACTAAGAAATTAATATTTTATGTACGTAAATTGTAAGTTATTCAATTAACAAGGAATAATATTAATTTGTAGTGCTCACCACTGGTATTCCCTGGTGAATGCATAGATGTAGGAATACTAGAGTTGTTCGGTGTTGAGCCTCCTTGTGAACTATTTGAGATATTATGATTTGGGGTACCTTGACCTAAAACAAAAGTATGTAAGTGAGAGGCATGCTCCAAATCATACTCACCCTTTGCAGATTATAATATTGTGTGATTTGTGCTGGGTGCAGCAGGGCAAATTGCAAAAGTAATTATAGCCCATACTATCAATTAAGTGCTTGCTCTTGAAAAGACAATTTAGATACTCATACATAAATAATATCTAATGCACTAAAATATTATATCTGTATTGTCCAATATTTATACCTAGACTTTACAGTAATAAATAAAAGTTTACAGAGAGGTGATCCTTTTATTTGCAAAATAGATCTCAAAATTGAAAAATTCTACATTTATTTTATCTTACAATTTAATTTACTTTTAATAATCAATTTTCATAGCTTATAATATACTGGAAAAATTTCATAAAAACTAGACTTTTTTTATGGTATAGGGGGGCAAACGAGCAGACGGAGCCATTTTGCCCATAGACATCCGCACAGAGGCTATATGGATGCGACGCCCATAGACATCCGCACAGAGGCTATATGGACGCGCTACCCTCCTTTCTACTCTTACCTCTATAGGTCAGCAGCTATTTACGCACCGCACACAACACGACAGAACAGCTGAGGTACCACGGCCTAATTCAGCTGCATGCAAGCATGCAGTTTGGTATTGCCAACTCCTCTTACTGAAGTAGTACTAGTCTAGCCTGTTGGAAGATTTCATCGAAAACTATGACAAAAGATTTTTGTAAATAAGACTTACCTGACTGAGATGGTGGTGTCTTATCCGATAAGCTCCCAGGTACAGCACTTTGATAATATTCAGCTAACTTTGGAATTTGATCCTTTAAGAATTTAATAAGAGTACTTGTCCATTCTACAAACAAAACCAAATACATATAAGTACAACAAAGATATAAAACATTATACTATTAGTGTTTAAAAGTTTAACTAAACAAATATTATTTTAATAAAGATTAATTTTGTAAAACGATAATATATATGTGTAGTATATTTTAAGGATAAATATTGTCACCCAAACACATTCTCAGTGACAAGCTATACATAAGGGGACAAGCATTTCACCTTAGTGAAAGGATTTCAAAATTAAAGCAGCTGAATTGACTGCAATGCAAAATTTATAAAACTTCAGATTTTTTTTTTTCAGAAATAACACATTTCCGTTTTGCCCATAAAGTGCTGCAATACTGTCCTGTCAGTACTTCTTTAATGTATTAAAAAGGTCATGTTCTTCAAAAATCGGAAACATTTAAATATTTTATACCTGTAGTAGGGTCAGGAAGCTGTCTCTTCTTTATTTTGGCCTCAGAAACAGCAACTGTGTATGCTGAGCTAAGTTTAATGAACCAAGCAGCTCTTGGCATTGTCACTTGGTATTCAGTCAATGTTATAAATATTTCCTCTTTCTTGTTAAAATTTGGAGCCTTTTTTGCTAACTGTGCTAATGGTTTATTTCCTGAAATATATAATAAATGTATGAAATCTTATTGAAATAGTTGAAATATCATGATCAGATCATAATTCTGGTACATTCATATTCAGATACTATTATATACTAAATAATAGAGAATAAATTAAACCAGTAGGTGTATTTTAATTATTTTCTTTAGATTTAAGTTGTATTATTGTTTTTTTATACAGGGTTACATTTTGGTCACCGGCGAAATTTTCAGGTATGGTTCAGAATCAATAATACATTTGATTTATGAAATACAAAAAAAAAAAAAAAAATAATTAGATACAATTACTTTACCCCATATTATAAACATATTTCTTGATCACCACATGACATGACTCGCGAGTCCCTATCAGTCGGCGTCACTGACCTTGAGGTCTATACACTTAGTTTGCGAACAACATTCAATGTATTTTTAAGGATAATTTCAAATCGATTTTCATTTAAAAGAATATTACAATTAGACGATAAAATTTAAAACACACCCTTGGAATGATGTTTACTTCCTTAATTTAAAATTTGGCCGGTGACCAAATGTAACCTTGTATATCATAATTTAAAAATTATATTTAATAGAAAGTATAAAAAAATACATGCCTAAAAATGTCAAAAATAGACAATAAAAATGTATACAGTCCTTATTAGCTAAAAGTGTTTCATAGGAAAACATATTTATTTTCTAATATTAATTAAATTTACTTTATCTAAGTAAACTTTGAGAACAATTACTTGTTTATACCTATTGCAATTCATGAGATTTATGATCAGAACCATGAAAATTTTGTCCTTATTTAAGGCCTTAATTAATGAACACTTAGGTATAAAATACTAACTCCAAAAATGATAAGACATAAAAGTAGTCAATACTAACCAGCTAGGTCCTTGAACCATGCTTCAATTTGAGGTTTTGTACGTGCTGTTGCAGGCCAGAAATTATCCTTTGGGTTAACTTGTTGCTTTTTCCTACCACAATCTGGTAATGTGTTTAGCTCTTCTTTCTTTGACAGTATTCCAGAAAAGAATTGGCCAATCTATAAGTATGATTACAAGTTAACTCACAAAAAAAGAACATTTAAGACGTTGAAAAGGGAAGAATATATTCTATATTGTGGCTTACTTTGTTGGCTGAATAATTACAGTTCCTGGCTGTGCCAAATTCATCTGTCGATTGTGGAGTTGTGGTAAATCCATGTTTAACATTAGCTGATGTAAGTTCATCTTCCTTCTGTCGAGGTTCTTGAGGATAAACGTCGGGTGGGCCTAAGCGGGGCCGCTTTAGAGGTCGTTTCTCGTACATGATCCCCATTGTGACCAGTTTATGTATGCAAATAAAATAATACTTTTACATGTCACTCGCTAGGAACGTCTGCTATTCTGTAACAAAACTTGTTAAAGTAGATCAACACATTAAATTCATGTTTTTTGATATCATTCGCAGGAATTATTATTAGATATTTAAATTAAGTATATTTATTTACTTTTCACTCGAAATCCATAGTTTTTGTAAACGTCAAAACCAAAACATTTTTGCTACTGTCTCTGTTTTCCTCTGTCTACGCTCTTTATTCTGTATTATGTACAGAGTACAGAATATATCCATTTAGATTGTCTTTGGTACTGCGGCTAGTATTCTATAATGGGCCCAACCTGTCCTGGCCGCTCAAGTAACGATATTTAAGATTAAAAAATACAAGGGGTAAAGGCTTAAAACTGCACATTTTGAATATGAGAATACAAAAAATTGCACAACTCTAGAATTGGTGTAAAAAATGTGTACCATCCCTATAGGGAACGTGCATGAAACATAGAGGCAGCACTTTCGCCGCTCTAGTGATCCTTTTAGGAATCAAGTACTAACAAAATTCTAGGCAAAAGACAGTGACAATGACATGTTGACAAATGTCTTAACATATAAACAAACGTAGACAGAGAATACAATAGACGAAGGCTTAGCGTGGCCGCATGAGATAGCACGTAGACAGAGAACAAACAAACGAAAATTTGCTAGCGTTCGGTTACGTAAACAAACGAAGATTTGCTAGCGTTCGGTTCACATTTCAGCCACTAGTTAGCGTGGCAGTCTAGAAGCGTTATCACTATTTAACCGATTTTAATATATTTTATTAAATCATATATACTCATTATTTTAAGGAGTTTAATATTCGTTTATGTAAAACTTTTTAATAAATAGATAGGATGTAGAGAAAATATATAGGCACATTCTGTTTTTTTATAGTAGGTTTATTTAAGGCCATTGACAATTATTATTTGCTGTCATATGTCACTTTGTCCTTTGCTAAATTGATGGAATAACCTAAAATAATATTTTTGTTTTCAAATTTAGTTTAACTGAAGGTTATTGCGATTTGCTATGCCACCCAAAAAACAACCAGAAAAAGGAAGTAAAACAAGTGGTGGTAAAACAAATAGTAGCACAAAATCAGGGGACTCAAAAGGTGAGTGTTATCACTTAGTAGTTTTGATAATATTGTGATCATGTTATCTCATTTAAATTTTTAAATTTAGAATCTGCCGGCAAAGAAAAAAAAGGCGGGACTGCTGTCAAAGTTCGACACATATTGTGTGAAAAACAATCTAAATGCTTAGAAGCTTTAGAAAAGATAAAAGCTGGCCAAAAATTTCCTGATGTAGCAGCTGCATACAGTGAAGATAAAGCACGTCAAGGCGGAGACCTAGGTTGGATGACGCGTGGCTCTATGGTGGGTCCTTTCCAGGATGCAGCTTTTGCTTTGCCTATATCTTCTGTGACTAGTCCTGTTTATACTGACCCACCAATCAAGACAAAATTTGGGTATCATATTATCATGGTGGAGGGTAAAAAATGATGTATAGAGAAATCATGTTTGAATTTGAATATTTTTGGGCTATAATATTAATCTTTATTATGGAAAGGATATGTTGTTTACTTGAGCAATTTGATAATGAATTAACTATGTTACCTGAAACTCCATCCTCTACAGAATCTTTAATTTCATATATGGATATTCATAACAGGGAGTAAGTAATAATCCTTACTTTGTTATTTAGTACATTAAGTAAAAGAGCTAGAAATATTAAAAAAAGGGATAATATTTAGAATCCAGTCACAGTCGCAGTTATGAGTACTAAAACCAAGTGTTCCGAGTGTAAATAAAAATACTAATCTAACCACGAAAGTTTAGGCTGTAGAGTCCTGCTGTGAAACCTTGGATACCCTTGAAACCTCGAGCCAATAAAAACAAGGATGTGCAGAATGACATAACTAAGATGGCAACAGAATGACACTCCCTACATGAATGACAATAACGGGTGGGGAGGATATTACATTTAAATTAAAAAATATTTAATAAATTTTTAATTATAAAATAATCTGTGTGATTTACGGGGCGAGAGTAGTATTTTTGAAAAGGTAAACCAAACCCAACATGATCCAATGTTAGTCAACCCCAAATTCCTGCGGCTGGATTCTAAAGCCAACCCAAAATAAAATTAAAGAATATGCTGCCACATCAATGAACTGCCTATACATAATGTGAATATTAATAATGGTTGGCTAATATTTTTTAATTTTGTAAATACATTATTGATAAATAAATAAATATATAAAAAATTTAAACATATTATTTTTCTTATACCTATGAAATTATTCTCTGAACAATAAATATTCTAGATCTATCATCCTTGTGTATTGTCAAAAAGATAACCTAACATAAATTAAAAAAAAAATATTAGCTTGGTTTAGGAAGCCACGGGTAACCATGGCTTCCCTCACCCTCAACATTTTTTTTAATAAAACTTACTCTTCTAAGAAGTTGTGTACAACATTTCATGATGATCTGTACTTTTGGCATTAAAATATAACAAAGAGACTTACTTACATTAGGAACTAAAAAACATATTTCAGGCTACTCTAAGAGGGCCGTTTCTCTCTCATTTATATGGCAAACACAAAAATATTTGTAATTGCACTTAGCATTAAATGTCTATATAATCTATGGAACCTGTGTTGTGTATAGTTCTTTCAGCACTTAGTGCAAGGTTTTATAATTAATTCCTTTGAAGGTTGTGTTACTGGACTGACTACTACTGGGACCTCTTCAGTGTCTTGTGCCTGGACACCGAAGTAATCAGGCTTCTGCGTAATTAGCTCAATCAGATTATAATGTGTTTAAATTATATTTTTATCTACATGATATTTCTTTTACAGTGCTAATTTGAAAAAAACATTCTATCGCCTTTATTGTTTAATGAATGTGACAATGCTGCTAGCTGTTGTGTATTCCTGCAATATCTGTTTGTGGTTTCTCATAAGCAAGAGATCATCTCAATTAAGAAGATATTCATTGAAGTTACTGTATCCAATCCAAGATTTTGAAATCTACTAAAGTTATTTGGTTTCTTACTTTTCTTACTAAAAAAATGTAAATTTTGAATATTATATTGTTATCAAAAGTTCTCTTGTCAATAAGTTATTTATTTGAGAATTGTGTATATGTATATTGAACCTATATTCATGTATGACAAAATTCTTGTAAATGATTTATGTTGTAAAATTTATAAAAATCAGTTAGAAATTTGTTACAATTCCTGGTGGGTACATACATAACTTTTTTTTGAGACTATACTGTGTAAGTATACACTTTATAATGAATGGTTCATAGAGTTTTTTTGGAAATGTGTCAAGGTCTGGCCTTTGCTGTATTGCAGAAGATTCTAGCTAAAAGGACTAGGCTGCTCCCTGTCACTCAAATTATGTGACATAAGTGATGGCTACATTGTGAATTTGTTTGTGATTATTAGTTAGAACACTGTTGCTTGTGTGCCCTTTATAATAATCATAGTCTGCATAAGATATTACCAAATCACGGGAAAAACCCTCGCCTTAATATCGGGCAGTATCATGGAGCTTAGAGCAAACCTGTGTGAGCAAACTCTACTTACAGTGAAATACAATTGGAGGCTTTAAAAAGATGTTGGTATAAGGTAAATAAGTAATAATCAGTAATTCAAGCAGTCATTTATTATATATTTTTAAATATCTTAAGTTACAAAATTTGGTACTGGCTGCTATTTTTTTTATAAATAAATACAAATGAGGTAAAACTTATATCTAAGAGGTTTATCTGTCTGTTTGCATCATTTCAACAAATTTATTACGATGTATTGACATAAAATTTTATTATATTTTTCATTTTGATTTCAATAACATCATCTGCTTGACTAATTGGAGTATTAGAAAGTACTCTACTAGAAAAAAAAATATATTTGTCTCCATCGTTTAATATCTGTTATCAATATTATTATTGATGAATATGGTTCGAAGAGTTCTATAGTATAATTTATTATGCTTAAAATCTTAAACCCTTAAGTTAGGGTTGGTGTAACGGACGTATTTCAAGAGTGCGTCGTTTTCCTCGCAAACGAAGGGCTTGACGTGGTGGCAGGCTACATCGTGCCAGTGGATGCCGTCATTGTAGAAGTTGTTCAAAATCGCAACGCAGTGTTCAGCTGCGCCGCCTTGAATTAGTTCCTGTAAAAAAATGATCACGCTTGAAATTTGCTCTCAATAGTTTTTTACTCGTAAGAGACTAACTGGTAACTACTTACTATATACTTGTCATCAGGTGACTACTCACCTGATGACAAACCAACTCAGATTTACGTAACAGTAGAGTGACAATGCCACGGATGGGCTTGAGGGGACTTCCGGACTTTATGTGTCAGACAGAATTTGAATTTGCCACGAGCCCACGAGTGTACAATTGCCACCGCATAGATCCGCAACCACATGAACTGTGAGTATATGTGAGTGTGTGTGATAGTCGATTTGACTCCAGCAAAGTGGAGACGCGAGATTGGTGGTTGCCGAGGTTACCTAAACATCAAGGATTGAACTTCTATATTTTATAATAGCCTTGGAAAACCTTGGAGAAGCCTTAATTCTTTTGTCACGGATGTTAATTTATGGCCGCTAAGTATGTAACAATTTGTTAGCACTTTAACGGCCTTAGCACGCCGCGTTGGTCAAGGCGCATCGCCAATACTGATGAGGTCAAATGTAATTACAATTTGTATTATTATCTCTGGTAGAGACTAAAGGTAAAAGCATATACTTAGTCATGCTAAAGGTACGCTAAAATGCTGGAAGAGAGATTTGGTAGGTTCCCACATTTTTTTTCTACCTCTTTTAATTGCCTACTTTGAATAGCTAATAGGTAAATATATCTTCAATGTATTTTGTAAACCAACGTATAATATGGAACTACCTACGATGGTGACAAACCGCAGTCTGTAAACCATTTTGGCATCATCCATTAGACAAATCTATAAAACAATAGATATTTCATCGATCAATTACTTTATAATATTACAGAGCTGCGTTAGGATTAACAAACGTGGAAATATGATGCACGTCAGGATACTCGGCTTGATATGTAAATATCGTTTAGCTGATAAGCATTATCTTGAATGGTCTTTGCTCATTGAATCGTTAAGTTTGTAAGTAAATAAATTGTAAAGTATTTTTAAATTTTAACAAAGAACCAGTAACAATAAGGAGGTAGAGCTTGCAATGAAGACTCATTGGTAGGCCTTGAAAAGACGTAACAAAAAGCGGATGCGAACGCGAAGAATCGCAAGATTACGTTATGCGTTGGAGCATTTCTCGCGACTCGCGAAAGTATTGCCAAACAATGGCGACGTACGCCGAATATCGATGTGCTTTTGTTGCGTTTGTAGAAAGCGGCGTAGCATGCGGGCACGGGTACGCCCTTCGGTGAATATATTGTCAGGCCATAAACATTCTCGCTTTCGTTTTCATTGCGTGATATCCGTGCGGCATGGTGTCGGGACCGCAAACATTACGTTTGGCATACGCGGTTCCTTTACATGGGCCGACGAATTTCATAACCGACGTTTAAAGATTACGTCGTTGACATGTAATAAAACATGAATATGGCATCTACTTCCCCACATCGATAAATATGGGTTATTTGTTGCGTGCATAACAATTTTGGTGCTATTTATCATCGGTCTGTTGGTTTACTGCTGGGCTGCTTCATACTTCTGCTAATCATTCCCTAGTAGGAACCAAGTTAAATTTATTATAGCTTTCCCGATATTTAAATAAGCTTAATAAGGGTAGGTACTAGTTACTGTACCAACCATAAACAATTTATTGTTGCTGTATCTATAGTTACTTAAATAGGTACCTTAGTAGCCGGTGGGCCAGAGGTAGGAGGAGAAAGGAGGGCGGCGCATCTATAAACCCTATGCGGATGTCTATGGGCGTCGGTAGTCATTGCTCGACTGCTCGTTTGGCCCCGTTTACCATAAAAAAAAATCTTACCCGGTTATCAGGTTGAGGTTTTCCAATGCCACCGCCTTCGGACCAGTCGTTCTGCTGGCGGTTAGTGGTGGGCGCCAACTTCTGCAGCTCCGCAGTCCAGAACCATCCATTGACTTCATTAGGGAGTAAGTCTGGGCGGTTGCAGCCCTTGAAGTCGCAGAGACGACCCGATGTCCATATGTATTTGACCTAAAACAAATATGTTAAATACCTCATTAGTATATCGGAACGTAAAGAGGCAATTCTTAAACATTGCATGCATGCTTTTAGCCGCATTTGGCGCAACCGGGTAGGTATCTCTAGCTCGATATCGGCGTAAAGTGACCGCTGTGCTGTCGTGTTTCGCGCGGCGTGTAAGTAACCGGTGGCCCATGGAGGTGGAAGGAGGAAGGCGGGCAGCGCATCTGTATAACCTCTGTGAGGATGTCGGTGGTCATAAATATGGCTTCGACTACTCGTATGGCCCCTTATTTATGTATATTATTATGTATAATAAAAAAAATAATTGTAAAGGCTGTCTTCTTCGTAACGCTTGTTTGTGCAATAGATCACAAACGTAACTAAAGATATGTTGGTAGGAACTTTGTTACTTTGTTTTGTATTTTTTATCAAACTTTAGTTATGTAGGTACCATCAACGTGCGAGAAGAAAATATATAGAAGTAAATGAGTATCTAGTACATATTCAACATCCCTTAAGATTCTCTAGTGAACAACCCATTATAATCATAACAATGATTATTGTGCATGGATGTATTTCAACATTTACTTAGTGCGAAATATTAGTACCATTTTACGAAAGTTTTAATATTTCTCACGTTATTTGAGCCAGCCATCGGGTAGGATTGATGATGAATAGATAAGCTTTTTGTATGACATGTAACATTTAGGCAACTTGAAAACAGCAGCCGAATTTGGGAAGTAAGAAAGCTTGAAGCAAGTGTAATTAATATACACAACGTCTTTAATGGTTAGTTATATTTTCCGATAGACACATTTGTATAGGAAAGTCAAGCGATGGGGTAACTGCACCTACCTACTACCTGCACGAGCGATGTGGCCACAGGTGGTTATAGGTATATATGGTATATTCAGCGCCGTATTTAGGAGGGGCTTAGGAGGCCGAATCCCCGGGCTTCACGAATCTTGTTGGCACCATCTACTTTAATTGTGTTTATAAAAGGGGCCCCTTTCAACCTAAAGCATCGATCTCCATCAGAGCTTAATCCGGGATATATCTTATTCAGATCGAGCCAAGGACTATCGAGCAGGAGGACAACTAACGAACCGTTGTATTGCCATGACCTTATTTAATGCCCTTTATTCAGTAACTTACTGGCAGACGAGCCGAATTTCGGTTATGGCGGGACCATCTTCTCTAGTCTTTACGACTAGCTATCTGCACGAGGCGAGGTGTGAACTCGTACTCTTTACAATCCTTCATTCTTCTTTTGTAATGAGACCACAGTGCGACACGACCAATGAGAAATTAGAATCGGGATCGATGGCTTAACTCTCCCATGCGCAGGGTGTAAAAAGGTTTACGCACGCTACTTAGGAACACGGGTGGCTCCCGGGTATAGTGTCGGGCTCGGCGTTTGAGTGCCCCTACCGACTAAAAGCGGGGTGTAAAACCTACGTAACTTTTCACTATCGGACTGTTAGGAATTAGAAATTGAAAAATTTACAACGACATGTCTACAACTTTATAGAATATACGCAGAGAAAGTGTAAGAAAGTAACAGAAAGACTCTTCCAATAAGAAATTGATATATTTCTCATACCATAAGAAATGAAACTAGTGGAAAGGAAATTATTGTTCATTGTTTACCTAAACTGTATCACACATTAGCTAGGTTCGACATATTCTGTATTCTACACATCGCGAATTCCGTCAATAGCATGGTGATTAACAAAATGGACACGTTTTGGTAGTGCAATTGAAAGTGTTCACTTTCTTTTCGCAACTTGTTCAAAATTTCAATTATTCGGCATTATGTGGTACCTATGCGTTGCGTGCGTCAGCTTCGCAGACAGGCCGTCGAGGAACGGATGCGTGTCAAGGGTAGATTTGTCATTTGTCACTTTTATGTAATTTACTTACATCCTTTAAGGAAGGTTGAGAATTGTTAAAATACAATATGCCAATTAGATGCTTCTTGTTTTTTGTCTTTACATGTTTAAGTTACATAGTCATTAACGTAATAAGAAAATGATTTTATTTGCAATAATTGGTTGAGTTGTGACATTTTAGAGACGAATAATAGGGAGGCCGAAGGTGGATGAAACTCTTCAATGGTACAATGGATTGGGTTCAGTAAACAAGGATCAATCACGAAACTAATAGCATAGTACGATAAGAATTCTTATAGTACTATGCATTAGCATAGTACTATAAGAATTCTAGGTAAGTAACTATTTCAACTTTCGACGACGTTAACTCAGAAGATAATTAGTGAAGTTCTTTAGCAGCGTACGTTTTTAACACTGTTCAGGGATTATCAGGCTCATCATCAGGTCATTAGGTCAAATTCCTCGTGGTTTGATATTTCTGACTTTGAGGGCTCCTCGGTCTAGTTAAGATATCGATACCTTAGTATATTGTGTGACTTAAAATGTCTATTCAATGATCATCCACAGGAAATCTATTCAACAAAGTGTTGACGTGTACTTATATGGTATGTTTAGGAAAATACTATACAATCAATTTTTTACCTTATCTTGGGTAATTCTTGCTTTCACCCATTCGTTTTCGTCGCTGGTTTCCAATGAGACGAGGTCCATGCATCGTTGACGGCAGTAATTTCTTGCGGTCAGCCAATCGTACTCGACGTTACGTAGATTTGGATCCCGCCACGAGAAAAAGTAGCCCTTATCTGATTCACAAAAATAATAATGTTAAAATAAAAGTTGATGTATTTATAATAACTGGGATATAGAAAATAACGTCGGTTGTATGTACTCTAATTTATTACAGTAAAATAAAAAAAAGACCGCCCGAACAGGGACTTGAACCCTGGACCCTTGGATTAAAAGTCCAATGCTCTACCGACTGAGCTATCCGGGCCTTGATCGATAACTGAAAATTAAGTATGTGTTAACAGCATTAGAGTAGTGATGTGAAGATGCTGTCTTTTTTATTATTTTTGATATTTTTTATTTAGTTATTTACTTAATATTATAAAAAAATGTGTAATCTTAATCATCAACATGTCATTAATTATGTTAGGTGAAGTGCATTGTAATTTATTAAATAAAGAAAAGGCATGAATTATTTAATAATATGACTGCAATGTTATTCGACCTTGATACATTTCTAAATTTATTAATAAGTATAATATTTAAAATGCAGAGTCAACATAGTTGCAGTGAAGGCCAAGAAATAAGGATGCGTTATTGAGTTCAAGTATTTGTCCATTTTAATTTTTTACAGGCTATAAATAACAGGTTAGAGATTAGGGAACAAGCTTCTAGACTGCCACGCTAACTAGTGGCTGAAATGTGAACCTTATACCAGCAAATTTTCGTTGGTACGTATGATATGACATATTATGTTAACATGTCATTATCACTATCTATTGCTAGCACTTAGTTCCTAAAATGATCGCTAGGGCGCGTTACATTCGGCGAAAGTGCTGCCTCTATATTTCGTGCACGGTCCCTAAAGAGACGCTAATTCGAAAACAAAAAACGCACAACGCCCTGTGCGTTTTTCTACCAAGGGTTTTTTATTGTCTTTACCATAGTAACTTCACCTGGACGATATTTGATCGGTTGTAATATAAAAGAGCTTAAGACAATATTTCAAAATATTGCCTTTAGCAGCTTTGTTCAGAATTCTCTGAAAAGATTGTGGGTAAAAAAACGTAGCTTAGCTAATATTTTTAATCGGTCCTATAACAATAACCTTATGCGGTTTGAACAGCATAACCAGCGTATTCCACAGCGTGATTGTATACAGGGTAAAATTTTTGTCACAGGCCAAATTTTAAAATAGGGTAGTAAACATCAACCCTAGGGTGTGTTTTAAATTTTATCGCCTAATTGTAATATTTTGTAAAATAAAAATCTATTTGAAATGGTCCTTAAAAATACATCGATCGTTGTTTGCACACGAAATGTATCGACCTCAAGGCTCAAACAGCTCACCTCCCTCTGAACGTATGAATAGTGCGCGCCGAGCCTACACGATAATATTTATAGTGTAGGATAAAAAATAATTTTATAATTTTTTTTATTCTTTGTTATTTCATAAATCATTCTGAACCAAATTTAAACATTTGGCTGGTGACCAAAATTTAACCCTGTATATCTTCAATAAAGGGGCTACTGTTCTAACGCTGAAAGAATTTTTCAATTCGGACCAGTAGTCCCGAGATTAGCGCGTTTAACCAAACAGACGCAGACGAGCTTCTTCCTCTTGAAAACTACCGTCGTCACAAACATCTTACACTATACGCTACGCACTGACAAAAATCTTGCCATATAAGTATACCTAAGTAATTCTATCTCTTATATCTCACTTATCAAGATATCATATTCACCAAGACCTGCTAACTTTAACCTAAAGCGAATGGCTAATGAAGCTTCGTACGCTTTACGGGTCACATGCAGTACACACGTGCTAAGTCAAGAGTTTTTACATTTACTTATTTCTTTTTAAAATCAAAGTCAAGGTATATCAAGTACCTATGATCATGACAGCTCCACGAGCCCCTCATACGACGAGTCCTAACTCCAATCCCCCTCAGAAAGGGGGAGCGGTCTGAGCAACGAAACGAGCCTATTTAATATTATTTATTTTATATATGATTTAAAGGTAGACAACTATTTAGATTGCTTAGATGCACATTTTGTATGAAAGAACTAGAAATATAAATCTTTTTGTAGTAGACAAAAAATTACCAACTTGTAGTATCCGTGATTATTGCTCCTACTACCTACTGTATAAAAAATCAAGTTTTTATTTCCTACGATTTAAGAGCTACACAATGCGACAAAACATAGATACATAGCGGGAACTTACAGTCCAGTAAAAATAATTTGGGTACAACCTTAATAAATACCTAATAATATCTTGTAACCCTTAACTTTTACTATTTCCTTATATTCGTTTTTAATTCTGAATAATACAAAATTGTGTTATATTCGTATGTTTGGTTTATCTATAACTAGCCTCATGGTATGTAGGTAGGTAGTCCCTATCATAAAATTCCTGTTTGTAAACAGGTTGAATTCTTGAGTTATCACACATCCGGGAGTAATGTTAGATGATAAAATAAAGATCGTAGATAGTTTGCCCACGTACAAGTTACAACTTTTAAAGTTATGTAGTCTCACGTATATTTGAACATGGTGCTAAGGTATTCTAATAATATCAAATAACACGATTTAAAATTTAACTAGACACCATTAACGTATATTGCTGGATATAAAATCTTTAGATTTTAATCAACTCGATCGTTTACATGTACTGGCGCCATTGAATTAGACTTTTGAAATTTAAATATCATTTGAAAAATCTTCACTGTTAAAATCTTTAAAAGTAATCGTTGCGACAAAAAATACTTTTTTAATATAGGTATAAACCCATTTAGTTATCGATGTCGGGCCTATTAAATAGGGATCAAGCTTTTAGACTGCCACGCTAACTAGTGGCCGAAATATGAACAAAATGCTAGCAAATTTTCAACATGTCATTGTCATTGTCGTTTGCTTAGTGTTTTGCTGGCACTTGATTCCTAAAATGATCACTAGGGCGGCGAAAGTGCTGCCTCTATGTTTAGTGCACGGTCCCTATTGCGGTTTAAAGTCCGTCGTCCTTTGTTGTAGCTCCAAACAGTTGCAGCACATACACTGTTTTATTATTTCAACCATCGACTTCCAACGTTTGGAGTTGATGATTGTAATTTGCTTTTAAACTACCGCTAACGCTATGAACTCTCGACAATACCGTTGACAATACTAGCTCTCTGTTTTTGTATACTTATACAATGTTATAACCAAAACAAATGAAGTATGTTACTCATGAACTATAATATAGAATTATGAATTGGAACCACATCATTGTGTAGGTGCAAAAGTAGATACAGTACCTACATACGCATAGGTAGTAAGTTTTGAGGGTAGTTCCTTAATGTAGGTATCATAATAATCCGGGGTCTCTGTATCGGCATTTGCACATAGGGTACTTAACCAGAGTAGAGGCTCTAGTTAATCTTTTGTCTCTTTAAGAGGAAACTGCTACAATTCATCTAACGAATTGGCCCTCATTCACACAAAAATATTACCTACCTAGCTTTTGGAAATATAAACTTCAATTTAAGCACTTTTTTTTGGGCACGCAGCCTTTAATACCTTTACATACGCTAGCCAGGAGCCCGGTTGGCTTAACCGGGTAAGCCCCTGCGGGTTCATTCAGCCGCTAAATTGGAGGGCCCCGTATTTACAAGCAGCGGGGCCTCTCCATCGACAGGCTGGCCTCGGTGAAATGGTCGGACTTCTCCTCCTTGGGGACTGTCCGGTTGCCTTTGAACATTCCCTACTGGTACTACTGATACTACAAGGCTGGAATTGTGCAATGGGGTCAGCTTCCCATCCTGATAGCTGGTCCCATTGCTCCAACGGAGCACGCAACGCCGGTGGTCCCAATTCACGCCGCCATCTGCTAATTCAGAGGGACGGGTGGACATTTGTGGTCCATCCGCTGGGCGTCGGACCAACCATTAAACAGCCGCAGAGGACAGGGGGAATGGCAACGAACACAGCATCTCTTCATAATGATGTTGTATTTAATTTATTTAATAGATCGTTTCGTTCCATTAATATTCTGTTTTCATAATATTACATTACTTAAATCAAATAAAATCAGCCTTGGTCTGACATACATTATTATACATGTCTTCGTGGCCTTGCGGTCAGGTCAAAGACCGGTTAAGTACAAGATTAGATGTCGAAGTTTACAAGAGTCTATGACTCGATGATGAGGATCCAGAGAAAGATTTTCAATTTTTTAAATCTAGTATACAATATTCACTTTCCACAGTCTTTCATCCAACTCCTCCGAAACGACTTGACTTGACGAGTTTTTTTATGAAATTTCCTATGTATTATTATATAGGAAGGGAAAATATATTTCGGCTGTAAAAAATCAATATGTGTGATAAACACAATATTTCGAGGAAATTTAAACTTCTGCAAGGATATCCGCAGGTCATAGCTAGTTAGGTGTACCCAACCTATGTGTAATCTATATGGCGTTGGTAATGTCGGCTTCATATGAATACCGACGTACATCTTCCAAATAAGCATTCATTGCATATAAAGTCAACAAACGACCAGGGTCTAGCTACGAACTTGACCAAGATTTTTATAAAAGGCAAGGCAAATCTTTACATTTCTAGATAATGAAGCATCAACAACGTTGTCATATTATTACAATTACACATAATTGTAATAATATGTTTGATAGCTTGTGTTTTTATCCATTATTGTCATCGATATTAGCAGTCTCTAAAGCGATGGTTGCCTAGCCGAAATTCGGTAAGAAGGACATTATTATGGCGAGCGAAACGAGTAATTTCCCTATTACACAACCAGTAGGTACATTTTGTATATATATATAATGTACAAGGACTACAAGGTGCCATAGAAACTTCGTAAAGTGTTGGTAGCACTTTACGGAGAATGTACTTATCATATCTTTAGGTATGAGTTTTAACATTAACTTACTATTATTTAAAACAGTAAACTACTACTATGCTATGTTTAGATGTGTTATGAATATACAAAAAAGCGCGAGTCGGACTCGCACGCCGAGGGTTCCGTACGAACGGGAGGTACGTGTATGGAAATTAATAGAAATTAAGAAAATTATATTTCCCGGCGACTGCACTCATTTGGTGTTATAAAAAAAACAAATGATGAATTTTACGCAATTGCCCATTGTCTGTTACGTGTAATGTATCCTGTGTATAGACGAAGACTTTGTTATAATACAAACATAGGTACATTCATGGCAAAGCAAGCCAAATCTTTATTTACAGCACTCGACTCTAAAATATCAGAGTCGAATGCTGCCAGAACCACAAATATTAGTACTTATTTATTAACAATTTAAATAATGACTAAAAACAAAGAATTAATAGTTATACTTTGTCAATATCAATGTTTTTGGACCAAAATTGAGCTGGCAAGACGGGTACATCTAGCTTTTACGAAACCGGCGAAAAGTGACATTTGTGCTGTCCGTTTTGTACAGTGTGTAAATAGCCGGTGGCACATGGAGGTAGAGGTGAGAGGAGGGAGGTGAGAAACGCATTTGTTTATCTCTATGCGGATGTCTATGGGCGTCGGTAGTTATAAAAATGCCTCTGACTGCACTAAACAAATTTAAATCTATATATTAATATGTAAAGCAAAAACTTTGGATCTCTTATTACGAAAATTACGCGGACAGGAGTATTAGCAAAATATGAAAGAAAGGTACTAATTTGTATTCTTCAAGTCTGTTCTGTGCTTAAAGCACTCGACTTTTATGTTTCACAGAGCAACAAATCTAACTGAATTTATAATCAGAAATAATCCAGATTAATTTGTTGCTCTTGAACAAGCTACTTAGAGTAGGTACCTATTGATCTTTTAAAATTTTTAGAAATATGTACCACAACTATTCCTAAGGTTGCATATTGCAAATTGTGAATTGTCACGCGTTCTGATGGCACCATTACAAATTAAGTACAGAGAATTTACAAAATTTGAAGATATCTCTTCACAGTACATGAGATTGCCTTTAATGATGTCCAATTTATTCGGTGTCATTAATACCAAATTTTGCTTAGCGATAAAAAAAAAACAAACGCAGACAATTTTTTATGAAGAATTGGAGAGCAAACAGGCAGTTGGATCATTTTATGACTACCGATGCCTATGGATATCTACGTCGAGGTTATACAGATGCGAGATTTATTCCTGTATATGTGCTATAAGTTTTTACTTCCTGCCAAATTTCACAACTCCAGGTCAATGGGAAGTAGCCGATATTTGTGCATTTCCTATAACTTTTATTGGTTGAAGCCATTAAATAAGCCAATTGGCTATAACTTTTCATTGCGTGTGTGTGAGATATTTTCAAGGCATCAAGAAGTAACAGATTCACAAATTTCATCTTAAGCCCTTCACGCGTTTTCGAGAAAAAGGCCTTGACAGACGTACAGACAGACAGACAGACAACAAAGTGATCCTATAAGGGTTCCGTTTTTTTCTCTGAGATACGGAACACGAAAAAACGAAAATATCCCGCGAGACCTTATAAAGCTGCGCTCTTTGCTACTCATACTTTGGCCGTAACCCGCGCCAGCCAGTAGCTACAGAATACTCACTGTCGGCGTATCGCTCGTGTATGATCCTCTGGACGCACTGCGAGGGAACCGGCGGCTCCAGGATGCGGCCATTTTGGAACTGCGCGTGCGCCACCGCCAACACCGACAATAGCAGTATTTGTTTCATCTTCACAAATATTCTGTATAACAAACAAGAAATATAACAAACAATAAATATATAACAAGCAGTTGGGTAACTGCCGTGAAGAAATGTTTATTTGTATAGAACCCTTATAGATTCGTCATGTCTGTCCGTCCGTCCGTCCGTGTGTATGTGACAGCCATTTTTTTCCGAAACTATTGGGCCATCGTAGTTGAAACGTTGTAGGTTGATGTACTCTGTGAATAGCTATTCGATTTTTGAATAAAAATAAAGAAGTTAAAAAATGAAGGGGGCGCACTCGAAACATAGAACTGTATATCTAAAAAAAATAATTAATGCAACTTGTATGTGGGGGGTGTTTATGGAAATGGCTATGGCTTTTAAAAATTACGTTATGATTACAAAGCCATTTTTCCTCAAAATTAATTGTTTGAAAGATACTGAGCACTCCATACATAGAGCTGAAACTAATTTTTTTTTCAGACAACCTGAAGGTATATGAGAGGTGTCTATAAATACCTAGGTCTTCAAAAATGACATTAAGGTTCGTTCATACAAACGCAATGAAAAAACCAAATTATTTTAGCTGGTAAAAAATGTCGCAGAGCCCATTCGTTGGTACGGAATACTCGGTGTGCGGCCAAGTGTTAGTCGGACGGCTAACACTTGGCCGGTTTTTTTATTATTACATTGGCATATCAACAAGATGACACACTCAAATTATTAATAATATTTTCATACTTGTGTTTACATCTATAACAAACATGCATAACATGTTGTACTTGTAACAACATACTTTTCAACACAACGCAAAAAAAACCCGACTGCAAAAAATAACCACTAACTAAAAAGGGAAAAACAAGTTCTATAATTTAGTGTGTAGAGTATACAGTACACCGTACATTATATTTTATTCGATACTTACACAAACAACAGACATATTTTAATGCATTAAAAATATAATTTATACGTTAAAAATTAACGCAGGCGGGACAAACAAATTACTCAAATATTGCCAGTAGTTTAATTAGATTTCCACAAAAGGGTTTTTTAATTGATGTTCGACTAATGCTATATACAGATTGTACTAATTATAGATTTGTTTGTCCCGCCTGCGTTAATTTTTAATGTATAAATTATATTTTTAATGCATTAAAATATGTCTCTTGTTTATGTAAGTATCGAATAAAATATAATGTACGGTGTACTGTATACTCTACACACTAAATTATAGAACTTGTTTTTCCCTTTTTAGTTAGTGGTTATTTTTTGCAGTCGGGTTTTTTGTTTTTTAATAATTAATATTTTATTTCAGACTTTTTAGTTTTTTTAGGGTTCCGTATCTCAAAGGGAAAAAACGAACCCTTATAGGATCGCTTTGTTGTCCGTCTGTCTGTACGTCTGTCAAGACCTTTTTCTCTAAAACGCGTGAAGGGATTAAGCTGAAATTTTTGTCAAATACGAAGGTCAGTTACGTCTTGATGCCTTGAAAAAATCACACTTCTAAGTTAACGAAATAAAAAGTTATAGCCAATTATGCACAAATTTTGTATGAAAACGTACTTTGTCGAAAACCTTATTATTAATTATAACTAATTCGAAAATATTAACTTATAACTAATTCTCCTGATAAATATGTGCACACATTTATTAGGCGAATTAGTTATAAGTTGATAATGATTTTTCCAATGATCTACATATAATTTACTAGTTATAAGTTGATAATGATTTTTCCAATGATCTACATATAATTTACTAGTTATAAGTTGATAGTGATTTTTCCAATGATCTACATATAATTTACTAGTTTTCAGATTTATTCCTATATATTATGTGCTATAAGTTCTTACTTCTTGCCAAATTTCACAACTCCAGGTCAACGGGAAGTACCCGATAATTTTTGGTTTTCGACAAAGTACGTTTTCATACAAAATTTGTGCATAATTGGCTATAACTTTTTATTGCGTTAACTTAGAAGTGTAATTTCAAGGCGTCAAGACGTAATTGACCTTCGTATTTTACAAAAATTTCAGCTTAATCCCTTCACGCGTTTTAGAGAAAAAGGTCTTGAAAACCATGCATTACGTTTTGGTTGTTCTTCCCATTCATACGGAACCCTCGGTGTGCGAGTCGGACTCGCACTTGGCCGGTTTTTTTATAAATAAGTGGCCCAGTTTAGAATGCTTAAAGTAGGTACCTTTAACAATTTGTAAGTTAGCAAGTTTTTTGTTTCTAAGTATTTTTTTATTTTCGTTAAACGTTATATCTTTCATTTGAAATTGAAATTGCAAGTTATATATATTTTTGGAATTGCCATTTAAAACCCTTCATTTTAATACCCCACTCGATGTGATTGGAAACAAAAAAAAATTTCATACCTCACAATGTGGGATCCGAAATCTGCCATTTTGTTTTTTTATTTTTCTTATGTACCCAGTGTCACTCGCGCTATCAAGGCGAATCTAACGACACCACATACGTTAAAATCCTTCCAGCCGTTCAGGCTGTAGCAGGGAACATAGAAATCTACATACATACATACATACATACATACATACATACATACATACATACATACATACACTTGAAAAACATTACCCTCCTTTCTGTGGCAGTCGGGTAAAAAGGAATGATTTTCTTGTGATGGATTATACCTACACGAGTTATTTCGCGAGACACGGCTAGTTTCAAAATATAGTAATGCCCAATTATAGCTAAGTCGGTACTCATCAAGGGTTTGGTCTAACCTAGGAACTTCACTTTAATGTTAAGTTCTTCCTGAAGTTGTAAATTAAATTAAATGTTCGCTCTCGGAGTTACCAGTTTACTTTTGTTGGTACTTTCTTAGCCTATAGGTTAGTTAGAATTCATAATTTCTTCTGAATGCATCTAGCATCAATTCTAACTTATAAGTGTAGGTATTTGGGGAGATAAAAAATAAACAGAAACACGCTCCTCATGTCTGCCAGGATTTCAGTAAATGTCAAGGAGATAACGACAACGCCAATTAGATACCTACACTTTAAATTTAGTCGGTACTCCTCGAAAATATCAATTGAAAATATTTAAAAAATATCTAATAAACATATTAGTTTCTAAAATGTATTTTATATAAATACGTCTTAAAACCTGTAACGATGTAAGTATGTAGGTAACATGCTTAGTATCTTAATAGATATCCAAATTTTTAATTTAATTTCCTGTTATTAGCATAACATTACATAGAAACTAGAAATAAGCATTTAGAAGAAATTATAATAATTTAAGTACTATTTGTATAGCATCTATCAATTACGAAAAAAAAATATAGACTTAGCAACAAAAAACTTGCAGCTGCGTTATTTTTTAGAAGCTTATACAGATTTGGAAGGTGTTTGTTTATAGAACTAACACAAACTTATTATAATGTTTCACAAAAACCTCAATATTTAGGCCAAAATGAACTTGCAAGCATTGTTGTAAAACCTAAGTTTCCCTTACCAAGTTCTACCCAGAAATACAATTTATATTGGCGTTATAAAAATTTAGAAGTTATAAAAAACACTAAGTGAGATTAGCAAGTAGGTAGTAAACAATGAAGACGCTATGGTCTATGGATAGAAACAATAAATAATTTCTATTAAAGAAAGCCATCAGGTGTATAAAAACCTATTTATATGCATTGTCTATTGGGAATTTTATGCGGTTTAATTTATCGTTATAATCACTTTAGACGCGACATGATTTAATAATTATATCCTACAAACAAAAAGGAAGGGAAAGAGACCTTTGTTTGTCCAACATTTCCATCTAACTACAAGGCTGGCTTGTCAGAGTCTCCGTTACGTTGGCGTAGGTAGGTAGAGATATGAAAGAGGTAAAGCACGCTGCCCTCCCATCCAATATCATAAAGTAAATAGGTACATACATAATACTTTTTTAGCTATATATAGCTATTATAGTTAAATTATTGTATTTAAAGGAGTTGATTGTATTTGGCTTCTTTACAAAATGTACAGATGAATAAAACAAAAGTAGCAGCCAATTTGCAAATGTTGTCTAAATCAGACATACTAATATTTGATAAATTTTATTTTATTAATTGAATTTATTACATCATATTATATTTTAAATTTATTTTATTCTGCATAATATCTTTATGTACCCAGTTGTTACATTAAGAAAAAATATGCATGTTTTTTAATAGAGAAGTGGTACACTTATGTAACATTTTTAATCATTTCATAATCAGTACTGGGAAAATGTCTTTTAGTTTAGGTATGTGAACGTTGTCAACGGAGAATAAAAACTTTTGATAGATCGTTTGATAGTCTAGATTAATTAGTAAGTATAAACATTCCTTGCTTTTGTTGTTTGCTAACAAGTTCGTTTGTTGTACAGAAATATAATATGATAGTCAGCTTATTAAGCGTTATTAATAAATAACAGTTAAGCATCCTTTCGAAACAGTCGGATAAGCATAAGTTACAAGTTTTACAATAAAGACGCTCAATATTTTATCGCTTCCACTTTCCATCGGGCCGACTCAAAATTGTTACATAAGAGAAAACTGGGAGATACCGGTTCAGGGCGAAAGTGTCCTTGCCCCTAGGGCACAGTTCGTTCAACCAGATAGTATTCATCATTTGAAATAAACAGATACAAAATAGAAATTGGCAATAAAATAACAAAAAAAATTAACATATTTCAATAATATCGATGGATTATGTGATTAGAATTGCGAAACTTTGGTGGACATGTTTTCTGAACACTCAATCACGAGTAATTATAGATTTCAATATTATGTCACAACAAAAAACCAGAACAGAATTCGTTTTAAGTAGGTCTGCATAATTTTGAGATAAAAGTGAAAATATTGAATTAAATAATCTAAACAAATTATTAAAATTGTAAATGTTGTTTATTGTATAATAATTTATTTAGCCAAGTCTAAGGGAAATTAATAAAGAGTAAGAGCCAAACTCTCCAGATGTAAGCGAGTTTTAGCTTGCTCTAGCTTTAGTAGCTCTAGCTTCGTAGACTAGCTACGATAGCAATTTGTATGTACCTACCTACCCAATGTTAGAGCCCACGCTGCGTAATAAGACTGCAAGCAAATAAAACACACAAGCCTGTCTACGACGCGATGTTAAAAAATATGCATTTAATATAACAGGCGGGAGCCGGTCGGGTTAAAGTGATCTAGGAACGCAAGTATGTTAAATCTATCTACTATATAATATGTAAGTATAGTGTCAGGAATTTAAATTGACAAATTAGATGTGAGTATGTATAAAACATCCGGAATTTATACACTTAGAAGAAGAAAAGGGCGCTAGTATTACGCAATGCAATCAATTGAATTAAGTATTCGTAGTTCAAAAGAAAAGAGAAAAAAATAATAAAAAACAAAAACCAACAAAACTTTTCGCCAGGCCTATTGGGATTTGGGATAGGCAGAGAGACTAAAGAAAATTTACGAATTTACCAAATTCCTCGGAATTTTATTAACTTATTTCATTCATTAGGAAGGCTAATATTTTTGAAGTAGAAGGATTTCAAAGTCGAAAGTATCCTTATAATTATTCATCTAATAATCGCGAGTGACACTGGGTAAATTAAAATATATTTTTTAAACTTTACCTACGTGAACATTATTTTATGGTCTTCGCGATGAATACATAATAAAATCTTTCGGAAAAAATCGGAGTGACAAAATAAACATCTAGGTTTTAACAATACTGAAATATAATTATTAAAATAAACGAATAATTTCTTTTCACAAACATAATAATTGTCTAATTTAAGTTGCATAAGTACATGTTTTAATTTAACAATAAACAAATGGCTTATTTTTCTGTCCAAGAAAATATTAAAAGCAGTTATAGAGCAATCAAAAAAATAATCACCTAATTATATAGAAGTAACGATGTAAAAATAACAAATATAATTTTTATATTTACTTTTTTATGTTTCTAAGCGTCATTATATTTTTAAAGATACGACGGTACCGAAAAATAAAGAAGATAGGAGTTACTCACGTAATGCGTTCGTCTTCTGTTGCGTACACAAACTGCGGCGCGCGCGCACCGGCGCCGTTTTATATAGAGGTATAGTTTGAATAAGGCCTCAGCTATCTACATCCCTGCGGGGTTGTTTCTCCTAACAAATAATATGATAAGAAACCTGATTCTACACCACGTTTGTAAGTCGTTGAGTATTATTATCATTTATTCTTCGAAAAAAACGAGAATCTTTATAAAATCTACGAAATAATGAGTTGTTATAGTTAAATTAGTTACATAGTCGTGAAGCATTTTTTAGTTATCAAATTATCAGAAATCATTAAATCAACGATTCTTAACAAAAGTGAAAACATGCTTCAAAAACTTGTCTCATCATTAATCATCGCTGAAAAAACATTAATATGTTTTAAATTTTACGTACCTAAGTAGATAGCTGTACTAGCACACACACAAAACATTGCAATAACATCTTAGATGTAATTTAAATTCGTACATTCGCAATGCAATTTACTTCTGCTCTACTTATAGCTATAGAGTAGTCTAAAATGAAAATTTGCAAATCTTACTAACTTAATTACACACCGTGCATATAATATCCATTACTTATGTGAAATTAAAATCTTAATTTTCGTATATTTACGCGAATGTTGCTCATGATGCAAATATCCACTTGCAGAATATGACAAAACCAAAATGGTTTTGTCATATTCTGCAAGTGAATATTTGCATTGAACGCGATAGAATCCGTTTAAAGAATCTTAATCATTAAAATCTTAATATTAAGTATGATTTTTATTAGTAAACTGCTTTAAAGTGTTTAGTCACTAATTACTTTAGCGTAAATACTTTGTATTGTGTTACAGCGGCATTGGGCCGGCACGTAGAGGTACCTCTCGCTCACGTGATACCCTAAAAGAATGATGAACATGAAAATGAAAAATGAAAATGAAAAAAGTTTTTATTCAAAAGAGAATTACAGAAATTACTTTTTGAACGTCAACAATTAAATCTACCACCGGTTCAACCCTAGCCTTGTCCTGAGAAGAACCGGTGATTTATTGGCTATATTATACCATTTCGTGCGCTTTTTTATAGATGACGGACAAACGAGCAGATGATAGATGACTTCCGCTGCCCATACACATCCAAAAAAACTCGAGGCTAGCAGGCGCGTTGCACTTTCAAACAAGTGTAAGCTATTTTCTTGAAGAACCCTGGTCGTATCAGTTCAGAAATACCTGTGGCAGCTGGTTCCACAATGATGTGCGTGGTAAGTAGAAGCGCTTTGTACCCAGTGGCCCATTTGGGGAAGATTAGGGTTGCCATCTCAAAAATCTGTCAACCAGGACAAGGCACGTAAGAACCCCGGATTTCGGAGGATTCTACCCGGATTCTACCCGGACGTTAGAATATAGTATTTTTCATAAGATTATCAGAAGAATAAAATATAGTTTTTATGGTCATAAATCATGTAATATAATTTAATGCTATTTTAAAATAAATAACGAACTTTAAAAAAAATACTTCCAGTAACCATAAACATTTCTTCCAATACTTGAAATTTTTAGTCTTAGTTTTTTGAATCAAATCAATCATTCAAAAATCAAATAAATCAAATCAAAATCCGGACTACAAATAAAAACCCGCCCGGACGCTCCCCGGACGCCCTCTTAACTAGGACAAATCCGGGGAAACCTGGACGGATGGCAACCCTAGGGAAGATAAGCAACGCATCGGGATTAACCGTTTGGATGCCTATAGGCGTCGATCCCAGACTGCTCCAATTGCTGTTTTTCCGCCTTAAAATAAGCGAACAACGTTTGTAACCTACACACGATTATGTATTTAGTTTAACATAGAAAGGGAAATTCGTTCCAAGTAATTATGAAAAAGCATACAGATTCTAGAACGTTCGGCCGGCAGTGTACGTGCGCGGTGTGGATAATTTCTACTTTCGTTGGAGGTTCGATCGGAAGACAATGGATATGAAACGTGTTGTATTTCTCTTTTACAATTTACGTTTATAAAAACATTTTTATAGCTAAATTTATATAAGAATTCGCTAATAAGTATATCTATATCTATACATATAATAAATCTGTAGAAGGGTCAATTCTGTACATTGAAAATATTGAAAAAATAAATAGCAGGGGGTGTTACTGGATAGATACCAAACCCAAATATGCGATTAAAAATATTTTTGTCTGTCTGTCTGTCTGTCTGTCTGTCTGTCTGTATGTTCAGGCATCACGTGAAAACTAACGGTTCGATTTCGATGAAACTTGGTATAATTATACCTTATTATCCTGGGCATAAAATGGGATACTTTTTACCCTGGAAAAATACGTAAAAAAAATTCATCCACGCGAAGACCGACATCCGCGCGGACGGAGTCGCGGGCGGAAGCTAGTAGTATAATATATATAGAATAAGGGAAACAACGGCCAGACGGAGCCTTTTGAAGACTCCCGACTCCCATATACGGCCTCTAATTTGTTTTGCAAGTGTGTGGAACCCCTCGTTTGCTCCAATGGGTCACCGAAGCTTACAAAACGTAATGGCATAGCTGTCACTTTAGGCGGTAGCCTATGAGCGAGAAATACCTATAGACGTGCCGACCCGTTTTGTCCGCAATGTAGCAGCGCATTACCTCTATCTATCCTATAAAAACTCTTGATAATTAATATAAAAAATATTTCAATATCGAATAAATATTGATGTGTTAAGTTTATCTACGCGAATATTACAATAAAACAAGTTAAACGCATTTTATCGCGGTTTATTTCATCAAAAAAAAACAAAATATTTTTATTCAAAATAGAATTTAAAAAATTGCTTTTTAACGTCAAAAATTTCATCTACCACCGGTTGACGGTTCAACCCTAGCCCTGTTTTGAGAAGAACCGGCGAAACAAACTCAGCGGGCCTCATTAATTTCTTCATCTTCATTATACACAATAATTCTTAATTATATACAATAAAAAATATAATTTACATTTATTTTTGTATAGAAGTAGCATGGGAGGAGGGTACTATTCCCAAGGTGTGGTACCTGTCATAAAATAATTATTGGCGGACAGTCCAGCCTTGACCAGGGTTGCTGTAAAGCTTCGGAAACGTGCTTGTGAAATAATTGAATAAATCTCGATGAAAATCTTATAAACTTGTTTTATTGTAATTAAATAAATATTAAAATTAAAAGAGGATACACAGAAAAGAGGTCGACGCTTTTCTTGAGCTGTGTAATTCGAGGGCTACGTGTGGCTACACCGTCGATTTAGTCATGGGTTTTTCACGGCCAAACGAGTGACAGCACGTAGGATCATGTGACTCCGGACGTTAAACAAGAGGATTTGCTTATAACCGCATTGCTGGGGACTTACGAGTTACAAGCAATAATTACCTAGCTGAATAATATTTACTCAATGGTACATATGTTACTGTAAAAGCCCGTATGTCGGTAAATCTTAAGTTTTACTAGTAAATTCTCGGATTTACCAGCCCATAGCTGGTAAATGTACGAATTTCATATAAAAGATACGATTCTTTCGGGCTTTTCGATTAGAGTTTGGTATGATTTATATTAGGCTTTACCACTAAGGTTGGTAAATGTTAGTCTTAGGATTAAAACAATGAATATTTTCTTAATTATTTATTTCTGGTGTTTATCTAAATCTTATATAAATGGTATTTTAATCATCATGAGAAATTTTGATTAACATTACGTTTTACCTAATTATTAAAATGATGCATATTATGTATTTCTTTATTATTTAATATAATGTCTAATATTTGCATAGTTAATTTTTTTTTGGGCCCGTGGGCTAGGGATGTCCCAGATATCGATTGTAGATCAATGTAATGTAATGCACAGTTTTGACTTTCCTTCGATTTTATGATATGTAAATAGATGTAGGAATGTGTATAGATAATGTGTACGGAATTACATCACCCATAACATCCCGTGTTCCACTCATATATTTACATTTCTTTGTTCATTCAGTGTAATGTTAATCCACAGCCCTATTCACAACCCTATTTTAAATATTTAATTTTTTTTTCTTGTATGTATATTCTGTTGTGGTATATAACTAAGCTACCAGTGCCCATAGATTGCCAGACAATGGCCGTATTACTACTGTCGTATGACGGCATCAAAAGGATATATACATTCTATACATATAAAATATGTAGAAAATGTGCTGGCAATGCTAGAAAAAGGAAGGTAGCATTGCCTCCCTCATATTTAATGAATTATCCAGTAAGGCAGTCAAAGGTCTTAAAGGTCGACATTTAAGTTCTGGATAGATATTAAAAATATTCTCAATCTCTCAATCTCCAAGTCTCTGTAGATTTGGAGATTTTAGAAGAGAGGTAGAATTAACTCAGGAGTTGATCAAACTTCCCCCCCGAAGATGCCGCCACCTTGTCGTGCGGATGGGCCAGCGTGCTTCTTTGATCCCCAAGGCTATGCCGGACGGGCTTGGGGGGAGAAGCCAGACTAAGAGCAGCCCAGCTGGAGAGTCCTCCACCCGTTCCTCTGAATCAGTAGATGGCGGCGTGGATTAGGACGACCGGCGTATGTGCTCCTTTTGATTATTGGGGATGAACCTGACCTTATTGCACGATTCCGACGTTGTAGAGACTGTTTAGAGGCAGCCGGACAGTCCCCGAGGAAGAGAAGTCTGGCCTTTTCAGAGAGGCCAGCCTGTCGCTGGAGGGATCCTGTTGCTTGTAGATTCGGGGCCCTCAAATTATAGCGACTGAAGGTGAAGACTGCGCGGACCGAGCTTTATGACCCGGCGCCAAGTCTTGCTGGGAGTACCATACTTGGTTATTGAATATGGTGTTATTAAGGGGCTTAACTATCTTCTCAGGAATAATGGTATCTTGATACACTTGTGCCGATGTTTTGATACTTTTTTCACAAAAATATGGCTCAGTCGCTCCTTCATAGCTAAACCATCACTGAAGTCGGATAATGCCCACGTTGCATTTTGTCGATTAATTGGGAAGCTTCCTCAGAGCTGTAAGCATAAATACGGACATTTTGTTTGTTAACATGTTGCTCAATTGTAAAAAAAAATCTGTGACCTCCCTCTGCGTACGGCTTCAGTAGTTGTTTCGATTTTACCACCCTTTAATAGTAACTAGTACCTACCTACTAATAGTAACTCATTGAATGGTAACTGTCAAAAACTTTATTACCTTATGATCTATCCTTTACCACACAAACTTATTTTAACAACTTTTTACCATTTATTAATCGACAGATTTTGTACATTTTCTGGGATCCTATTGTAAAGGCCGTGTACCTGTTATCCTATTATATTGTACCTATGATCCTGTTGTTAGAATTGCTTACGAAAGACTATACCTATCGTGTCAACCCGCATGTGCAGATAAACTACGCTAGCATTCCTTATTTCGTAATAGGGAAATGTGGTTAAAAATGTGTATGAAAATGAGAGAAAGTGAAATATAAGTTCAGAATAGCAATTGTCATCACTGAGCCGCACCGTAAACGTCAAAGTTGCGTCGCAGGAATAATTCTTAAAATAAGAAAGAAATTGTTACACCTCTCAGATTTTTTCCGTCCCGAACCCAAACTTTTCATTTGGTCTGAGTTCCTGAACTATAAGGGCTAAGGGCATATTTTAAATTAATGAGGCTAAATGATTTATGAGTTCTAATGTCAAATTTTAAAAAAGTGTCGTTAGATAGGGCTCGTGTAATTCTTCGAAAAATACGTTGAATCTACCTTTTATTTTATTTTTTATAGTACAGAGGGAGAAAAGGGCATTGCCTTTTGGTTAACACCAGCGCCAACAAACGTCACTAGGTACAGTAAAATGATATATGCACACGCTTTTCTAAATCTCATGGCAATACCTGGTATTTTATCCTTACAACAACAGATTATTTAAGTACAAGCAATGGGCTTGTACTTAAAATGTGTTGTGCTACTATTAAGTACCTCCGGACCCAAGGCACAACTACTGTGCTCAACTGGTTGTGCCATAGGTACTTTTGATTCCCTCCGACACAACTAATTGGTCCATTCCGGAAAAAAAATGTACCCATGACCCAACTGACGAAAACTCGAATCCCTGGTTGTACCGTCATTGATTAAATATAATATATAATATGTAATAAAATATTCTTAATATAATATTAAAAATCAATATTTTCTTTTAATACTAGCTGTGCCCCGCAGTTACACCCGCATAAGTTTCGATCCCCTGGTAATATCGAGATAATATGTAGCATGTATGTCGACCCGACCTGTTAGTAATATTCATACAAAATTTGAAGGAAATTACGACCAGCCTGGAGCGCACAGGGCTCGGATAAGTGGAGCATGTTGCACCGGGGGTTGAGGGTTCGAATCCCGCCTTGGTCATAGATGTTTATCTATGTGTTATATGTATTTCTATAATAAAAATCGTAATATATAATTATAATTTCTTAAATTTATAAAACATTAAATATATTCCGATGTCTAGTACCCGTAACACAAGTCCCTAAGGTACTTAGCACGAGGCTAGGCTAATGTGGTGTGTAAAGTCCACGGACATTTATTTATTTATTTATTATTCAGTACTTTTTGAGTTTAGCCCGGGACATACCTACAGATAAACAGACAAAAATTCCAAAATCTATATTTTTGGCCTCGATATCGATTGTAGATTACGCCCCAAGTATTCTTTTAAAAAAATGTTCAATGTATAGTTTTGATTTTCCTACTATGTTATTATACTCGTACTTAGATAATTTGTATAGATATAATTAAAGTGTCTGTCTTTGATTTTATAATAGCTTGTTTTTTTTATTTTGTGCAAGTGCAATGTGTTATTTTTTAGATACCACGGGAAAATTTTTAAAATTTTTGTCCTTCTGTCATTTTGTTTGTATGGGATATTTCGAGAATTACTGGACAGCTGTGGATGGAACTTTCTGCAGGATAGAGGCTGTAATAAAACCGGCTTACATAAGATCCTTCCTATAAAGCTACTAGACAAGGTAATAGTTTTTGTTGAAATACACCTCCTTATGCTTTGTTTCAACAAAAAAATGTGTATATCCGGCCTACCCATATTGTTAACTGCTATGGTGGTTACGGCGAAAAACCAATGACCCCTTTATGGATGTTTCGACATTACAAGCCGCTTTACGGAGATATTATTGTTTTTATGGCTATAAACAAGAGTTATTTGTAAAATAAAAAGTTTACACATCCCTTCTTTCTGCCTAACATTTACTACTAATTCATTGTTATTAGAGGACTATCGTTAATATTGTATTAATTAATAATATTTCATTGAATTAAAAGGGAACTAACAATTCAAAACCGGCCAAGTGCGAGTCGGACTCGCACACCGAGGGTTCCGTACCAACGAAAGGGAAATAATAACTTAATATTCTGTGAATATTTCAAGTTTCTACCTGTTGCCGTTGTCAACATCGAGCAAAAACGAGCAAAAAAAATCACGTTTATTGTACGGGGCCCTTACATATTCATATTATTTAATTTTTCAGTATTTGTTGTTATAGCGGCAACAGAAATACACCATCTGTGAAAGTTTCAACTGTCTAACTATCATAGTTCATGAGATACAGCCTGGTGACAGACGGACGGACGGACATTGGAGCCTTAGTAAAAGAGTCCCATTTTTAACTAGAATTGTCGTTAAGAGAGTTTCTCAGGTTACCATCCATGTTTATTAGGTATCAAATCTATTTTACGGTAACATTGTTACCTATTATTATCAGCGGCGGCCTTAGCCATTGCGAGGCTCCGGGCGGCAAGTCTTTGCGAGGCCCTATGTCTCTCGTGAAAAGTATGCTATACGAAAGTAGGTCTGGTTCAGGGTATTT
>LUGF01005670.1:125467-136645 GCA_001625245.1 Calycopis cecrops
ATGAAATCTATTTTATGATTATTGCATGCTTAAGAGATTCTCCTGAAATTATAAATATTACAGAAAAAATTAAATTCTTTATTAACTGTAGCTGTGATTTTTCAATTATCTCGTGTAGACGTCATAAATCAGCTTTAGTCGATTATATTATTAATTTATCAATTAAATTGATTGTTCATAGTTGGTGTACAGGAGTAAATAGGATTTTAAATGGGAAAATACTGCAATTTGATCAAAATGATAAAGTAAAATTACAAGCCTTTAATTATAATCAATGTCACAAGAAAAGAAAATAATTTACATTATTATTGGTGGAGGAATATCATGAAGATGATAGGTGTTGGTGGTAGTGGGGGTGGGTGGGTAATAGTTAAGGTGATGGGAGCTGGCAATAGCTATGGAATCGAGTGCGCGAGTAATAATAGTGGTGGCGGGTGTTGATAGTGGTATTAGGTAGTAATGGTAAAGGTTGGGATGATAAGGTGATGGTGATGTTGTAAAGTTGGTTGTTATTGAAGCGGGTGCGTGAGTCATGATAATAGTGTTGGTAGGTAGTAGTGGTAAGGGTTGGGTTGATAAGGTGAAGGTGATGTGAAGTTGGTTGTTATTGAAGCGGGTGCGTGAGTCATGATAATAGTGTTGGTAGGTAGTAGTGGTAAGGGTTGGGTTGCTAAAGTAATGGTAGATGGACAATGGATAATAGTGTCGGTAATTTAACGTGAAGAACTATTTATTGATAGATAGGTCTAAATTAAATTAATTTATTTGAATTATGACGACGAAACGAGTGGTCATCCTGTAATAATTGTTATGTAACATTATAAAACAAGACAAATGTTAATAAATTATTCACAATTATATGTTGGTGCGTTCTATTTTTCCCCGCAATTTGCCTGTTAATGGAAAAAGGTGTATAATTATAGATAACGTACCAGTTTATTACCTGAATGTTAAAAATATTGTTTATTTTTGTAATTTTGTTTTAGTATTCATAAAAATATACAATTTAAAGCGTAAATCTAGGGCGGATCCAGTTTTGGCTCCAGGAGGGCGACATAGTCGTACGCAAGTCACAAGAATTAATAATATAATCTTAAGTATTCAAGGCCCTGCACTCAGACTAAGCTCCCTTGATCAATGACACTTGCAGATTGCTACTCCAGCCTCCCTGCTTCCGCCTTTGATTTAATCTTGTTTTGAATATGACTTATCTTATTTATGTAGTATTCTGTTCCTCCATATATACCTAAAAATTTCAATAATGTAAAAATTCTACATTATATTACTATGAATACTAAAACTGAATTTTGGCAATCTATAGTCCAGTATTTTTTCATTTAGAATCTATAGGTACATGTCGTCGGCGTCAGTGCTTGACCTTGTAACTGCAGAAAATAAAATTTTACAGGGCACAATTTAAACTTTATGAACGCAATTTATACAATTAAAAACTTTTTTGTTTCTGTTGTCTGTTTTCACATTTATGTTTATTTATTGTATATACAATTACATATACAAAGTGTGAAAAAAGACGGGTTTGATTGTATATATTGCGTTTATGAAAGCTTAAATTGTCTCTTGCAAAATTGTATTTTTTGCAGTTACAAAGTCCTGCACTGACGCCGACTACATGCTAGCGACATCTATTAGTAAACTAATTTCCTATTTATTGAAAAAGAAACAACGCCATCTATAAATATTTAATGTAACTATATAGAAACTAACGCCATCTATAAATATTAATGTAACTATATAGAAACTAACGCCATCTATTGTCTAGGCCGTATCGCAAAAACGGTATCCGCAAGCTTAGTGGCGCATCTATTCCAGTATATATGTATTATCTATGATGAATATGTATTAACGTCGTAGTTATAGATACTGTGGCGACTGCACTCGTTGAAGATGTCTATGGGGGCGTGCTTTGAGCGCAGCGTCACTTATATTCTTCACTATTACTCCCTAGTTATAATGTATGCCAATCTGTCTTACACAGTATATTCTTCACTGTTACTCCCTAGTTACAATCTATGCCAATCTGGCTTACATGGGACACTATAAGGGAAACACGTAAGTGAGAGACACATTTATTGTAATACTTTACAATACAATAATGACTAGTATCTAACTGAATCCTAGTTAAATGTTATTTGTTCGCACATTCCGAGAGCGTCCTCCAAATCGAATCGAATGCCAATCAAAAAATCCTACGTCTGTCAAAGACAGACAAAATTCAAATTCTCCTTCTCGAAGAATTCGAATATCTATTTTTTTTTATTAAAACTATACGCTTTCAAAGGTTCTATTTGGCTTCGGCCAAATAGTTCCTATGCCCACGTTACATATTACTCCCTAGTTATAATCTATGCCAATCTGGCTTACATGGGATACTATAAGGGAAACACGTAAGTGAGAGACACGTTTATTGTAATACTTTACAATACAATAATGACTAGTATCTAACTGAATCCTAGTTAAATGTTATTTGTTCGCACCTTCCGAGTGCGTCCTCCAAATCGAATCGAATGCCAATCAAAAAATCCTACGTCTGTCAAAGACAGACAAAATTCAAATTCTCCTTCTCGAAGAATTCGAATATCTATTTTTTTTTATTAAAACTATACCTACGCTTTCAAAAGTTCTATTTGGCTTCGGCCAAAGAGTTCCTATGCCTACGTTACAGTACTTATCCAGACCCATTTTGGTCAAACCAAATTAAGGTTTCATTTATAGGACGAAGTATGTAGGAAAAAGAGTTGCTGTTACAAGCTAATAAATAATATTGTGTGTGTATTGTTTGTTGGATGAGTTTAATTCGTGGTTCTATTTATACTACATCAATGCAAAGGTATAATATATATTCGAAGTTCCAGTGATCATAGATTAATTATTTAAATACTAATATTTAAGGCAAACAACCAAACGATCGTAGTGTTTGTCTTGTTAATTCATAGTAAATATAATAAAGTCGGTCAAATATGGCCTTAATTGGCTGTTGGCCTTCGAAGTTTGAATGAAATATTTTTGGCAATATCAGAATATGTAGAGTGGTCACGAGTTGTGGATCCTTGGTAATAATATATAATTAATAGACTAAATATGTAGTTAATTTATGTATAATATTGTTTTTTTTTAGTGCACTCCTGAAGGAACGCTTTAAGACGGGCGGTATGACAAAAATGAGAACTGAAATCGTTTTAAATATAGTAAGACGTAGTGCCACGCTGCTTGTAGGCGAATTGGGCCGGTACGACCGGGGAGGTACCTCTCGCTTACACGACACCGGCGTAAAGTGACAGCTGTGCTGTCGCGTTTCGTGTGGTGTGAAAGTATGACGCATCTGTATTTAACCTCTAAGTGTGTGTCTATGGGTGTCGGCAGTCATGAAAATGGCTCAATTGCTCGTTTGCCTCCTTGTACTAATAAAAAACCACCCCTAAAGAGGTCAACTAGAAGAGTAAAGTTTGTGTCATAATTTCCTCATTTCAGAACTTATTACGAGGAAAGATTATTTAGTTTCTTTGTATTGAATATGCTTCAATACCACTCGGCTGATTTTGGCCATTCTTTTTCTAAAACGAAGCTATATTATCAGAAAATAACAGACTACATTTTATTATTATTATTTATTTTTTACGCCATACGTCGTGGGCATGGGTCCGCTAGTATGTGGGTCCGCTAGTATATAATATATGTACATGTATAAAATTCTTGTGCAGTCACAATGGTAGTTATCGTACTCCTCCGAAACGTCTAGACCGATTCTCATGAAATTTTGTGTGCATATCGGATAGGTCTGAGAATCAGTCAACATGTATTTTTCATCTTGATATTTCCACGGCACCGAAACTTAGGCGGGAAACCGCAGAGTGCAGCTATTATTTTATAAGATGATACATAAAAAAATAGTACTTGTTATGAACTATGCCTACCATAGTCCATACATACGGACAGATTTATACCTAGGTGCTTAGCTTAATATGTTGTGATTTTTACGAGTCTATGAACAACAATGACAATATTATGAATAGTAGGTAGCTACCATTAAAACTATACGTGACGTCATTAAAATACCATTAAATTGTTTTATTACAATAATAAGTCAGAGGAAATAGTTACACCGGTGAATGTAGCGAAGGTGAGAACGTAAATAATGAGTTTCAACACAACATAGATAGCAGACGTGCATCAAAGTCAATAAACTCTATGCATCATTAGAATAGATGTCTCGTAATTCTAAGATGAATAAAAAGATATCTCCTACCCACACTGAAAGTTAGAAGTAGTGGTCCAGTGCAGCTAGAGAATAACCAGGGACAAAGTCTGAAGTTGCGATGTTGGTAGGAGATAATATATCTACTAAGTACGTGCAGCGTAGGAAACAAATGGAGTAGGTACTTACTACACATCTTCTCACATTCGGCTTGTTTGGCAAACACCAAGGAAGAGATGTAGTCATTTCCTCCCTCGTGGCACATTGCACTAATTTATCTACCTTTTGCGGACCTGTCCTTTTAACCAGACTACGCGACGGCGTCTAATGATTTTGACACCTATGTCATGTATGTCGTGTATGTAAGAATGTACTTTTGTGAGCTGCTAAAATAATAAAATAAAAACAAAGTAGAAGAACTAAAACTAAACTTCTTTGTTGTTTTTTAACCTTTTGAAATTCTTTAAGACTTCCCAGGGGCCAGGACATACAAAAACAGTACGTGTCTTGGGAAAAAAATGCGGTTGGGGACTCCAGGATGAGCTTCGGTGCCCGTCCATCCCGTGGGAGGCAAGGTAATGCATTTGCAATTCTGTATATTATATCGTGCATACATGACATAGATGTCCATGTGTGAGAGTTGGCGTTTTCCTATATAATCAAAGTAAATGAAATAAATGGAAATAACTAACGAGATAAAACTCTACTAATATTATGAAGCTGAAGAATATGTGTGGTTCAATGCGTAAAACTCAGCAACTACTGCTTCGATTGGCATTAGAGTTCTTCGAGTGTTAAACAGTCCATTTATGGGCTAGACTAAGGTAAGACTATGCCCACCATCACGCTACGACTAACAGAAGCCTTGTAAGTGGCTTACGCGGGAATAACTGCGGGGCGTTGCAAAAATAAAACAAAGCTTTCATAGCTTTGTTTTCAAGCTCAAGCAAGTTTTTATTAGTAACAACCACCTCATTATCTTTTGACTACTTGAATATTGTCATTGTCCTTTAGTGTGTCAACACATTATTTTTCGTTTTGTTTGAAAATGTTTGTTTAAAAAAATTCAACGCGTCGCGCGTCGGTACCATAATGAATTGTCGTCTTTACGTTTTGTTTATTCAACATATTACGTGTGACAGTGCACACTTTTCTCCGTAAAACACAGTGATGAAACTTAACTCAAACGCAAATGACTAATTCGAAAGTGGTGATTTATGGATGATTATTGTCCAACCTTTTGATAGTGACTCTTGTTTTAAGTTTATGGATGTTGATTACAAAAGTGTTGTTTCTTTAAACAGATAGAAGTTAATATGAATGTTGTCCTGACAATATCGCTGGCCAACTTCCGTCTATAGGAATTATAGAAAATATATATCTACCTCATATTTAGATATAGAGAGGTAGTACCACACTGCATGCTTGCGTCCAGCCGAATTGGGCTGGCACGATTGGGGAGGTACCTCTGCGAAAGTGACAGCTGTGCTGTCGAGTTCCGTGCGGTGTGTAAATAGCCGGTGTCCCGTGAAGGTGGGAGGAGAAAGGAGGGCAGCGCATCTGTATAGCCTCTAAGTGGGCGTCTATATGCGTCGGTAGTCATAAAAAAAAAAAATGTCTCCGACTGCTCGTTTGCCCCCTTATACCAAAAAAAAAAAAAAGAGATTCGTATTATAAAATAAGTATATTCTGCGTTTCTACCAGCTGTGACTAGTAGAAAGCGCAGGATATAAAACACTACATAACTGTGAAATGCATTCTGTAGGTATTCTACACAGCCTTCGGCCATGATATTGTTTGAATATTTAGCTATTTTTAATCCATTATTGGGATGCATCTGTCCCATCAGCGGGAAAGAGGGTGTCGCCAGTCGGTCCCCCTATCGACCAAAATCATATAGAGACCGTAACCCTAGACGTGTATTTTGTACCGAAGAATGTGTATTGGGATTTCTGCAGCATTGTCAATAAAAACTGTATTCCTGTGTCAGATACAAGAGGGAGGGGATTGAGTCAAGACAGCAAAGTAGAGATCCGTCTATGAAAGTTTCGACCACAATTACGACTAAAATTACCATACCGTCAAGACATTCGCAGACGTTGTGCAGGCGTGCTGCCCTCCTTTCCTCTTCCCTTTCTTGGGCGATCCGAAACTTATGAGCCGCACGAAACGCGAGCTGCTACTAGGCAGCGTTATCATGCGAGCGAGAGGGTCGGCCCCGGTCGTGCCGGCCCAATTTGGCTGCAAAGCAGCATGGCATTGCCTCTTACTAGTTTATTTGTAAACAGGAGTATTTATACTCCGTTATTAAATCAAAATCAAAAAGTTTTTATTCAAAATAGAATTACAGGAATTACTTTTTGAACGTCAACAATAAAATCTACCACCGGTTCAACCCTAGCCTGTCCTGAGAAGAACCGGCGAAACAAACTCAGCGGGCCTCATGTTGTGATATGTAAGATTAAAAAAAATATAAAAATACGAATACATTTGCATATTATTAATGATTTAATACAATACAATTTCTAAATTTACAAAAATTATGGTACAGAAACAGCCTGGGAGGAGGGTAATAATCCCAAGATGTGGTATCTGTCATATAATCTGTTATCTTATAGTATGCCTTAAGACACAAACGCTCTTTAACAACTTTTTTTAATTTATTAATCGAAAGTTTTTGGACGCTTTCTGGGATCCTATTGTAGAGGCGTATGCATTGCCCCCGTAAGGATTATTAACAATAGCTAATAACAATCCTACTAATATTATAAATGCGAAAGTTTATGTTTGTTTGTTTGTTACTCCTTCACGCAGAAACTGCTGAAGCGATTTTTTATGAAATTTGGCACACACATAGAGAGTAACTTGGATTATCCCGAAAAACTGTTCCTATGGGATGCCATGAGATGATTTTCTATTATCCACGGGATCGAAATTGACGAGGGTGAAATCGCGGGACGCAGCTGGTAGCTAATAATTTATTAAGATATGGCAGGATTATAAGAAGGATAAAAGGAGAGGGTATTTGTGCATTAAAACGGTGGGGATAGGTACTTCAAGGAACCGAAGATGGCCTATCTATATACATACCTATTAAAATATAATATAATATAATATACCTATTAAAATATAATAACTCGAAGAATTTGTTTGGTTGAACATGCTAATCATGCAATGCTTCAAAATAGAATTATAAAAAATACTTTTTGAACATTGACAATTACATTTAGGTACCACCGCGGGCAGTTCAACCATAGAGCCCTGTCCTAAGAAGAACCGGCGAAACAAACTCCGCGAGTCTCATGATATGGTGAAATATGTACAAAATATGAAAGTACTAAATATGCATTTCATATTATATAATATACACAATTTATCAAATTACAATAATTATTGTACAGAAACAGCCACCGCCTCTCAGGAGCTAAGGTCCGATATAAAAAAATCTTTCAGTGTTATAATAACCCGTTTATCGAAGGCTATCGATTGATCGGCTAATAAAGGCAATTACCATTACGCTACAACAAAAATAATCGTAGGACATAGGTTACGCGATAGAACCAAGAGGCGGTGCCCGGTGTACTACCTATGAAATCTAGATTCAGTAAATGTATAATAATAGCTGCGCCCCGCGGCTTCATCCTCTTAAATCCCACAGGAACATTTTTCGGGATAAAAGCTATCCTATTTGTTAATCCAAGTAGCCCTCTATGAGTGTGCCAAATTTTATCAAAATAGGTTCAGCAGTTTTTGTGTGAAGGAGTAATAAACAAACAAACAAACAAATAAACAAACAAACAAACAAAGAAGCATACAAACTTTCGCATTTATAATATTTAATATATTATTAATATAATATTATATTGTTAGATTTGGTAATTTACAATATTGCATGAAGTGGTCATAATTATGTACTTAGCTAGCGACGAGTAGTTACTGGGGCTCCGTTTTGCCCGTTGAATCTTTATGGAAAAATAGAGATTATGCTAATGTACACGGACATTCATAGTTGGTAGGTACATACTAATTTGTAAAAGAATCCGATTGCTCCTTTGTACCTTTTACCATATAAGGCAACCCTCTAGTTGCGGCACCTTTAATTGTTTTCATGACCATTTTGCAAAGTATTATTAAATTGAATGATCATTAGACTTGAAAGGTGTCGGGACTATTCTTAGCCGGCGTGTTTGTAACAAGAGAATAAAGAATGTGGAGGGAAGGTTATATAAAGCGAGGATCGTGACATTTGTAGTCAAGTTACCCCGCGGAAACTGGCGTCTAGATGAATACAATAAATAAATTATTTTTCAGTGTCATTTAGATGTGTTAATGGATAATCATTTTATGGCTTAGATCATTACTATATGATCTAAGTTTTATGGTTATTTATAGATTGTAAGATTGTGTTTTGTGATTGTATAATTATAACATACTCATCTGGATATGTAATCCGCTGCAGTGTTCTGTAAGTGATACAATTTAAAAGAATAGGTTTCTAACTAGTTAGATTAAGGAGGATTTTTATGAAAATGCGTTTATGATCCCTTTAAAAATGTAGAACATGTTTATTTTCTACAACGATTGGTTATTGATGTGTCAATAATGTCACTTTCAGCTACACTAAGAAATGAACTATTTAGGGATAATTATATGTGATAATATTGTATTTTTGGTAGGTATAGTAGGTACTTAATAATACAAAACAAGTTATGAATCTGAAACTCAGATCTGTCATTACATTTTCATTGATCTGTGATCTGATGTGTCATCGGAGTTTTGACGTTCACGTTGACAACTGACAAGTGACAACCATCAAAGTAAATACCAAATTGCGAAATACGAATCGAAAATAAAAAGTTGATTAGATATAGATATTGATTTTTAATTTTTATGTGCAATTATTTATAATTCATAATGTTTTGTTGTCTTAAAAATTGTGTAAATGGATTTTCTCTGACCCCTAGTGTTCCTATACGAATAAAGACCAATCCCGTTCAACTGGATACATTGCATATGGGTATTTATTTAGATTTATATTATTTACTTGTGTAAAATTTGGACACTATCAAATAAGCCTAAATTGAATTGCTTTTTGTTTTCTTAAAAACTAGTCAAAATACGTGTATATTAAATTTATACTTATAATCTAAACGAGAGCGTAGGTGTCGATACTTTTGTGTGAAAACTTGTTTCGGGTGTACTTTAGTACTTATATTAATCTATGGGTGTAGCTTGTTACTACAGCTGACAGCTCAACTCAAGCCGCATTCAATTTTAAAAAAGACTTCAAGTTCAGAAGTCTTTTTCACGTCAGCTCTACCAGCCTAATAAGTCTAGATAGCTTGGAACCCTGTAAGCAAGTACCTACTAACAAACCTAATAATTATATTAAATTTAAATAATTCTTTAAAAAGGCAATTATTAACTCAATTACTTATAGGATTTATTTATTTAATATCTTATTATTAATTATATTTATATATTATAATATATAAATTTTATTTTAGACTAATCAGTTATTTTATGTTCGTAATGTTTATTTTAGGTCATGAAGTGGTAGTGGTCAAAGGTGGACAGCGGGTATGTGGGTCCGGTTGTGCTCTAGGTAATGCACCACTAGTACAAAATAAATCCTATTTTGAAGTAAAGCTGCAGCAAGGGGGTGTGTGGGCCGTAGGTCTTGCTACAAGGGATGCAGACCTAAACAGAGTACATGGTAAGTGTAATAAAAATAGTTTGAATTTGCTAAATATCATTGAAACATATTTTTTTGAATAAACCCTCCAACTTTTATATAAAAAACAATTAATTTTCAACAAAGTTTGTGGTGGATATTTTTCTGCTTTGTTAAATAAAAAATGTAAGGTTTATTCGGGTAATTACGAATGGATTTTAGACGAGTTGGCAGGACTTTTATATTTGCATTGACTACATAGAACTCGTGCATTTTATGCTGCCATCGAAGGTCACTTCCTTTGCTTACTTAAATTACCTAAAAAATTATTACCAAGACCTATATTAGTACTCTCTAAGTTTGGAGATTTAGGGTTTTCAAAATAAGACTTTTTTTTTTTTACAAGGGTAATTCCGAATAATTTCGGTAAATTCCGAATGATGTCCAAAAATGAACTTTATTAAGTTTAGGCAGAAGGTACATCATGCTTTTTTGTATGCCGAAAATCCAAAAACGCGCGAAAAAACAGTTGACGAAAATTTCATGTCGCTCGTGTGTACTCCTACGTAGTGTCTTGAGATGATGAAAGGGGCGAAAGGATTAAAATGGCGACTAGATGAATGCTGCCAGAGCAAAAAGTATTGCTTCGTTCGGGAGAAAATAGCAATATTCGGAATATCCCGACTTTCGGAATTACCCGAATACACCATATTTTATTTTTTTATTATATTATTTGACTTTGCAAAATTCGTCTTAATTTGGGGCTTAATTTATGGAAGGAAAAGTTTAGAGCCTTAGTTTTGCATTTTAAATTAAACACAACAACACAAAAAAAAATTAATCATTTCCAAATTTAGGACAACTGACTGGACAAGAAAATTTGTTTAAGAGTAAGTAAACATCAAGTTTACGACTTGGCATCATCAAAATATTTACAAGTTGATTAAGGCCGCTATCCCACTGGCGTTTTACGAGCGTTGACGTCTCTCCGACGTCTTCGCAACGTTAGCGTCGCGTTTTATGTAGCACCATGTGCACGACGCGACGCTAACGTCGCGTTTAGCAGACGTTAACTATTGCCACGCGACGTCACGACGTTAACGTTGCGTCAGCGCAGCGTTGACGTTGCGAAGACGTCGGAGAGACGTCAACGCTCGTAAAACGCCAGTGGGATAGCGGCCTTAGATCACTATTCCTCTTTGGAGTTGATAAAAAACTTTTATGTACTTCTAAAATGTTTGAGCTAAGTGCTCAGTTTGTGAATCATTGTGTGTTCCAAAACTCATTTTAA
>LUGF01005670.1:138214-158043 GCA_001625245.1 Calycopis cecrops
TATATATATATATATATATATATATTGTATAGTGTATGTGGATATTCAATTTCTAAATATATGTTATTCATTTTGCAGGAGGTGTGGACAAAGATTCATGGTGCTTGAATAGTGATGGCACAGTACGAAATGATAATGTAGAGTTGTACCATCTGAAACCAGCACCAACAGATTCTCCGACAGAGTTATTAGTTTCTACAGGTTCATCAGACCATATAGAACAAACAGAGAATGAAAAACCAGAAAGTGACAAGGAGAATGAAAGAGCAGCAGTGATGCCAGGAGAAGGAGATGTGATTGGAGTTGTATATGATCATATAGAATTAAATTTCTTCTTGAATGGCAAGAATATGGAAATTCCAGTCAGGAATATTAGAGGAACAGTTTACCCTGCCCTTTATGGTAATACCAATAAAAATTATATACTTACATATATTTTATATATAGATATTACAATTAAAATTATGAGTATATATATCCATACTTCTATATTTCCACACTAATAATAAAAATGCGAAAGTGTGTTTGTTTGTTTGTCCTTCTTTCACATCAAATCATATCAATATATCGTTGTGATATTTAGGATGGAGATAGTTGAAAGACTGAAGAGAGCCTACGGCTCCTTTTTATCGCGATAAACCACGCGAGCGAAGCCGCGGGTAACAGCTAGTATTTCATAAGACAATGTATTTGTGAGTCCACAGTGACCCACAAATTCATTGTCTTATGAAATTTTTGTACGTAGTTACATTTAGCAGAACATAACAAAAGATACTAGATCAACTCTCTCTCTCTCTCCTGAGCATTATTCCCATCTGATTGTGTGGTCAGCTTTCCGCGTTTTTTCTTTCCACTTTGCACGTGTCATCCTGGGAAACATTGCATACACTCATGTTTTTCTTTATGGTATCTGTCCATCTAACTTTAGGTCTTCCCCTTTTTCTGGGTCCAACAATAGACACATCCATCACGATATTTCCCATGTAATTAGAAGGTCTTCTCACGTGCCCATACCACCTTAGCAGAATCTATAGTAGCTTATCGGCCATATCACGTACTCCGTCGCTGCCGCGAACGTACTCGTTGCGTATCTTGTCAAGTCTCGTTACTCCGCACATCCACCGAAGCATCTTCATTTCGGCGACTTGAACAGAATAGTAAATGGCTACCATAAAAATTAGCTGCATATAATTCTTAACTTAACTTAGTAGTTTCTAATAAATAATTTGAATTAAAATTTTAAATTACTGGGATTATTCTTTTTCAGTTGACGATGGCGCTATTTTGGACATAATATTAGACAATTTCCGATATCCACCGCCAACAGGCTACGAAAAGATCATGGTGGAGCAGTCACTACTCTAACCAACAATTGAAGATATGTGAGTGTGTGGACACTTGTATGATGAGGTGCCGTGCTTAAGCTGTGCTAGTATATGTGACATATATCAGAAAGTGTGGATAGGGTTTATGTTTGGAACTAAGAAATATTTGATTCTGTTCTGAATAGAAAAGAGGATGATACAAAAATATTGTCTATAGGCAAGTCAAATTAATTTAGTGTTACTGAATTATTATTTATATTTTTTTAAGGTCAGTTGGCGTAAGATATTTATTATATACATTTTTAAAATGCTAACCTTAAAAATATGACTCAATTAAATGATATCACATTTTTAAGGGTATAATCTACAATGAACTGGTTATTATTTTTTTATTAATATTTGGGCATGGGTGCTGTATTGTCGACATTTGGATGGTAGTGTATTATATTATGAATTATAAACCACTACAAAACTAGACAGTATGATATTGATAAATAAAATTAAAAGCAGACTTCCAATCTGTAACTGCTTGAAAAGTGGTATAAGAGCCCCCTCTCCCTAATGTTTGAATTTTGAAGAAGGAATTGAAAATCCATTTTCTTTTTAAAAATAAAAATGGTTAAAAACATTTTTAATGTTTAATCCATTTTATTGTTTAAGTTAATGTATTATCAAAGAACATGTTTTTAACAAATAATTTAATTAGTTTAAAAAAAATAATTTTTAAATAAATAAAAAAAATAAAATCTGTGGATGTGACTTGTTCCAAAGTCTTCAAATCACCAATAACTATGCCATCTATCTAGATCTATGTGACATAATAAATGACATTCGCTGTAACTTCATAGCTGATCGTTTGTCATCTGTCAAAATGTTAACTGTCATCCTGGTCGCCACCAAAGAACGGACAAAACTGAAGAGGCCGGTAATGTTCCCGTAACCTCAGTAGCGACCTCATTATTTGGCCCGGATTAATATTTAACTTTGAAAGAAATATCTATAGCGCGACTTTAAAATACTTTATTAGTGAGATATTAAAGTATTTCCACGACATTAAAATCCATTATTGGTGAGGTATTTAAGTATTTCGCACTAGTCCCGTAAAGGTACCCAACTGATCTTAACTAAAAAACAATTAAGCGTACAGAGATTATCGTACATATTGTGAAGTTCTTCGTAAGTATTTTAAGTTAAAATAACGGAAAATTTTATTTTTTTTTTACTTTCATCAGAAATTAAAAAAAAGAAAAGTTACGTGACTCAGTTTCGACACGCGACCAGAGTACCTCCTTAAGAAAACAGGTGATAAGTGACTTAAGCAAAGTAAGCGCTGTAACGCGTTACGTTACGCTCGATCGCTGTTTTACAGGATTTTGCTCGTTATATTTTTTTAATTCGCAAGCTTTAAATCGTTTCTTAAGGAGTAAACTACAAAAAAGTGTCGATAAGGGTGTCTGATTAAAATGAACCATGACTATAGTGATGTAAAATGGAGCTCATAATACTTAATCAATTCACTTCAATAATAAAATAATATAAAATAAAAAATAAGCTAAAAATAAAATAAAAATTACTGTTATTTCATATAATTCAATTTGTATACAGGGTTCTTTGTAAAACACCGGCAAGCTCTAAGTTCTCGATAGCTAGCATCGTTTACAACATTTGCTCTACGACTTTTCTTATTTCACAATATTTATTTAATAATAGTAATTTTATAATCAGCTTTATTTAAGTGAATTGAAATAACGCTAATTATAAATTGACTATTATTTCATATAAATATGGGCATGATTTAATTGAAAATATTAAGTGTGTGACACTGTTTTTTTTTCGATATTTTAAGTGGTTTGCATTTTTTTTTTTAGTTATTTTTTTAAGTCAAGGCTTACAGATGTCGCTATAAAATGTGAATGCTTAATTTGAAAATATGTGCTAATGTGTAAAATAAGTGTTGTTTTCTGTTAGGTTTGTCTCATGGACTTGGTAGCATTCCTGATGAATATTTAACTTGTCACAAATATTAAATTTTTCAACAAAACCCTACATTTCATCTTTTTACACATGATAGCTAGTTAGATTATGTCTTACAAATGGTGTCCCTTTATTTGACTCTCACTAAAGACGCTTTATTTTTTACTTAGTTGCCACCCTGTGATCTATTTTAATAATTATTATTATTGTATTGTTATGAAGACGTTTACGTCCGTGTGTTTGTCTGTATGTGTTTCGTTGCTATGCGTTGTTCGTTAATGTACATACATCATATGGTCACAACAGACTCCATATTTTGATCATACACTTCGAAGTTGGTTAAAAAACTGTCAGACTTGTTGACTAGATGTCCATTCGATGATTGATAGTGCCTACATTAAAGTGTCATTGAATTGACGAGATGTTAATTCGGTGAGCATTTCGCTTATAATGCCACAAAATTATCTGGCCCGGTCATGGCGGCGCTCTAGTCTAATTAAGTGTTGCCTTTAAAATAAAAATCCCGATTTTAAAAGTGAAAATAATGTGTGATGCAAGGACTAATTAAAATGATGCCATCACAACACTAAAATCATAATAACTATTATTTTTATAGTGAGTATTTTAATGTTATAATTACGATCGTGTAAAAATCAAAGAACAGTGGTCACTTTGAACCATTAACGAGCCCAGAAATAAGACTGCCACCAAAATATAGTACATCATTACTGTCTGTACTGTAAATCTGGAGAAAAATATTAAATAAATTTCAAAATATACTAATAAAATGGTACTACGAAATTCTGTGGTTTAATAGTGGTCTTTGACAAATGCTTTTGCTGTAGTTATTACTCTATGCTCATTCTCAAATGTCAATTGACCGAGTTGTCACTTGTCAGTTGGTTTCAACCTTCCAAGCGGCGAATGGTAAAAAAAGTATGGACCCTCCATAAAAAAAAGGAAGACATCTCATATTTGTCAAATCCTAACAACACAGATACGCAGCATAACCTCAAAAATATATTTCATTTAAAATTACATTGAATATTAAAAAATACATTGAATATTGTTTTTTGTTATATTAAAATAGACGAATAAAACAACGTATGTTTTTTTTGAAGGGCGAGTTTCTAATCCAAAGCGTGTTAGCAGCTGACCATTGTTATTTACAAACAATCAGCAATTTTACAAAGTTTTTACAAACCAAACCCTTTTGGGTAATTTTTTTATGTACGTCGCATCCACCAATAAAACTGACAACAGATTGTCATTTCGAAATGACGGCTTTAGTTCCAGTCTTTGCCACCGGGCCAGAAAAGTTTGTGGCACTGTAATGCTTTTTTATTATTCCAAAAAAGTGTAATGCTTATGCTTTTGTTTTTACAAACAATTTATATTTTTTTTTCATATTAGACGTATCAATATTATTATACCTATTCCTCTTTCATTACGATCAATCATGTATTAAGTTTATTAAAATAATATTATTTAAAATGTGTTAAGAAGTACAACTTATTCGGGCAAATAATAATTAATTCAGCATGTATAATGTATATATAGGCTTTGCACATAAGATCTGAATAACATTGGAAGTAAAAAACTTAATCTTTTTATCCCTAACAAAAATTATACCGTTCGAAATTTAACACATTTTATAACAAATAATGCAATAATCAATCAAAATAATTAATTATTTAAAAACAATGTGAATAATAATGTATTTCACGTTCAATTTAAATTTTTTTGTAGAGATTTTTGGTACGTATTGACTTAATATATTACATTGTATTGAAATGCATCGATTTGTCGCATAATAAGTATGTATTTTTGAACTTTAATTGTGTTAATATCTTAATGAATAAACTATATCTATTTGCATTGTTATAACTTGAAAATATTTTGTATATAATAGTGTATTTCCAACAGTAAAAACCTTTATGCTTTGTTCAAACTGGAGGGTGTTTTTCTATTTTAGTTTAATTAAGACAACGCCTATGGTGTATTAATGGTACTATTAGGATGCATCGTCTCTTAAAGAAGTAACAGTGTTATTTCTCCATAATATTAACTGACAGATCGCCCAGTTTGACCACAGCATAAGGCTTAAAGATCTCATAGAAATATAAAGATACTTCGGTGCTAGTATGAACTATAAACAATGATTCGATTTAATTTTTAACTCTAAGACTATCTCTTTCATATACTTAATATTAATACAAATAATACAATATTTGAAAATCATACAAAATAAAATAAATTAATTTTACCACAATAATATGTTAGATTCATAGTTGATAATATGACTGTGCGTAGTCGCTAGTAGCGACGTGAGAAGTCGTGGCTCGTTAGGGCCGATTCACACCGGAATGGCAGCGGCGGGACGAGCACTAAATGTGAAACAATAATAAACGTTATCTACGTAAATAATAGACCAAAATCGCTTGAGAAGCTCGAAAACCTGGCGGTACCGTAGTGCCCGCGGCAAGGCGAACCTCGCTCATGGTTGCTGCCGGCTGACATTCCGGTGCGAATGGACCCTAACAGTGTGAGTGCCTGTATGTCAGTGCTTTGCATATTGCATTATATTGTGCAGTGAGAAAGAGATAATAATATAGAGTACGAAAGAGACAGAGAGATGCGTTTCTTGGAAATAAAACTGTGTCTGCTGTGACATGCGCGATTTCGACAGTACATGCTGTCTTATGGATAGCTCCAATGGCTGTTAATACGGACATACGTGTCAGCGTGTGGAGTTTACTACTTAAAAATTAATATGGAATGAAAGGTGCGCAAGAAATGTAAGCTACTTCAGCGCTGTAAAGCGTTGCACTAATCTTAATACTTTCTGTCGACATTAGTGGAGCAAAAAGCTCTTTTGGATTACTACAGTGGTCTACACTGTGTTGTTAAATGAAAAATCATCTTATTTTTCTACTTTCCTATACATTCTAGGTCTCTTCATGATGTGTGATAAGTGATTAATGAAGAAACTTATGAATGCTCTATATTGTATGTACTTTAGCATTCTCATGTGTTAAATTAAAATGTATATCGCGTATTATCATGTCGTATAAAATAAATATAAAATAAAGCTCATTTGCTATAAATTGTTCCAAGTTTTATTTGTTTTTTATGATATAAGGGATATAAGCAGTCCTTTTTTTGTTTTAAATGCCTTCCACCGCTGTGATTTGAGGGCCCGGGGTCTGCAAGCAACAGGACCCCTCCAGAGACAGGTTGGCCTAGGCGAAAAGGTTAGACTTCTCCACGGGAACAGACCGGCTGCCTCTGAACAGTCCCAGCTACGTCGTTGGAACCGTACAACGGGCTCAGGTTCTCATCCAATGTTCCAAATTATTCCCCAATATTCCAAAGGAGCACGCCAGCAATGCGTCCGAATCGGACCCGTCTGTGGTTCCAATCCACGCCGCCGTTTGCGGATGGCTGATGCCGAGGCACGGGTGGAGGACCACTCTGTTGAGCTGCTCTTAGCCTGGCCTCTCTCCCCAAGCCCGTCGGGTATGGGTAGCCCTGTCCAGCATCCTTGGGGATCACAGGTGTACGGAAGCCCCCCACTACGGCAAGGTGTCAGCATCTTTGGGTGGGATATAAGCAGTAGCTTTAGTGACGAGCGCCGAAAATTTTTGCATAACCAGAGGTGTAATGTAGATGCGTTATTATTTTTTTTTAATTTTGTGGGTACAAAAATGATCTCAAGGCCTTTAAGCCTTATGACGGCCGGGGCTGCAGCCCCCATAAGCCCCCACCTGAATCCGGCGCTGGTCAAATAGTAAATAGGTACGTGTCTTCTGACTATTTTAAAACAATATATTTTAAAACTGCGTCAGCTACATGCGACTGGAAAATGAAAAATGAAAAGTACGCAAAAGACGCTAGCGACGTAACCGTGTTATGGTTGTCCGGTTCCTGTTTCGCGTTTTACTCAAAAAATTGAAGCCAAAAGTACTGTAGCGGCACCTGGACAGCTAAAAGTATTAGTTAGCTTCGGCACCATGTTTAGCACAGGAACGTGAAACTGTAATATAAAAAACAAAAAACCGAAAGAAATATTTAATTTAAAATACGCGTATTATTAAAGTGAAAAGGGTCTCGATATTTCATGAAGGGAGCATCTTTTTGAATGAGAACAAAAGCCATTGCTTTATTATTAAACGGGTAGGTATTTCGACAAAGAAAAGGGAATCCTTATAGAGCTTAGAGGGGTACAAATTAAAGCGATATTAAAATCTTTTAAAATATGAGACCTCTTAAAATATGAGATTTCGTGGTAAAGCCATACTGCGTAGCACACGAATTGAGAAGGCACGAGCGGCTCATGATACACTTTAAAGTGTAGTCACAATCTTACGAAATAGTACAGTTATGTCCGGTGGACTATTGGGCTAGATGAGCAGATGTTACCCCTCACTAGGAGTACCATGGATTTCTGCACTATAGGTGCCTACTCTAATTTGAACGCTGTCCACTTCCAAGTGGAAATGGAAAAGCCGTCTCTGATTTCCTTATATGAAACGTAGGTATCTTCTGCGACGGATACTTCTTACCTTTCCTACCCGGGGTATTACTGGAAAACTCGTTTTCTCGGCGAGCTGAAGTGTGCGTTTTCGTCAGAGAGAATATCTTCTTTCGCCGTCTCAGCAATTTCGAGGAGCGGGATTTATCTTACGTTGCGCGTAGATAGCGACACTTACCCCGCTTCTAGGCATGCCTTTTCAGATCCCATAACGGGATTGCCGAACCTGATCGACACATTGAAATGGCAATTGATGCTCTACTGACACAGATCCCAGCGGTCGTGATTCTTCGTGATTTTAACATGCCATACGGAATTTTCAAATCAGATCAATACTGATATGAACTGAAATGACCCTGAGGTGTTCAACCATACAAATTCTTTATTTTATAGTAATTTGATATCTTTTTTTTAATACTCTGTGTAATACCTACCTATTTTGTAATTTGTAAGACAAATTATTCATTTCATATGATAAGGTGGAGTGACGACATACGTACAGCTGTGGGCAGGAACTTGGAAAGGTCAGCCGAAGATCGAGGCCAGTGGAGTGCTGTGGGAGAGGCCGCCGTCCAACAGTGGACTGCAATAGGCTGATGATGATGATTATGATAAGAAGCTATTTACATTTTTATTCTATGGGTTGCTTCAAAACCTGGCACAACAGAATGCGTAAATAAATGAAAAATTTAATTTTTTAATCATCTTCTTTTCCGGGCTGCGGACTATCAACAGTCCGTAGTCCGTATTAATTACGAAGCCCTATAAATTACAGGGAACGAATTCTCGTGGACTTTATGAGATATAAAAGGTGTATTCATTACCATACAATTATGCCTCATGGTTATTTCACGAGACACAATTGTATAGATTATATTCACATTATTTAGTTAAATAATAACCCAACCTTCTCATATTTATTTTATTACGTGTCTCTTTTGTTTTTGACCAGAGTCGTTGAGTTGTGAAATACACTGTCGTATTTTCTTTCTTATAATAATAGAACAAATTGCAAAGGAATATCTCTTCTCTAATAGAAATGACACGTTACAAAACTGAATGTAGTGGCCCTAAATTAATGGAAAAATATTAATATACCTACTAATACTTTCACAAGGGATCCGTCGAGCAGGCACTTCAAAAATGTGAATTGAAAAATGATAAATTTAGCGTGCGCCCGGACCGCAATATTCGCAATATCGGTCCAATCCCGAAGTTATTGCACTTCTTTTTTAAAATGGCTACCGTAAAGGCTTTGTATTTTTAGTCTATGAAAATGTTCTTTTATATTTTTTAAATACTGTTAGAACTTTATTTCTGATTTGATAGTGAAAAATATTATTTACTGGAAGTACTTATTATCGAATAAAAAGTGATTAAAGTTTATCTAATTAGTATTGGTGCAGTGAATTGGGTGAGTGTTATCAATTATCATATAAGAAATTTTGTCAAATTATCTCCTCATAAACTTCAAAGAGCTTCTCTCACAGAGCAAAGTAATATATCTAGTACCTATATTTATTTTCTCTCTATTAAGTTTCTCTCCGTCTCTCGTAGTCTAAAGAGTAACAACTAATTTGCCTTACAAATCACCAAACACCGTAAACTATAAGGTTTCTAAAAGAAAAAAAAACAAAAAAAAAGAGATATAGAATATATTTTGTATTGGTATTATAAGAATATTATTGTTACTGGTGGTATACCAGCAGTGGTATTAGATTCCTGTTTTTTACCTTAGGTCCGGAAAAAAATTACTGATAAACCGACTATGACTTAAACCACTTAGATACAAACACATGCTATTAGGCACTTAAGATATCATAAATTTAATAATAATATGAAGGTAATATAATTAGTAAAACAAAAAATATTTTTTGTCCCAAGCATACTCTAGGACAGAAGTTGTTTCTGCTCGGAGCCGACCGCCGATTAATATTCATTAAAACAAAGGCATAAAACCGTTTTTGTTTTTCCTCCATTAATATTATTTCGGGACAAAAACGTATATCTCTCATGGGATGACAAAGTGTACCAATGAAAGTATGTATAACATATATTTTTAGTACCTACTTGTAAAATATATCTATCTATAATTTTTTTCTTTACTATTGCATAGGTTTTTATTGCATACTAGCTCTCCTTCCACCGCGAAGTAAGAGGTAGTGCCACACTGCATGCTTGCATGCAGCCGAATTGGGCCGGCACGACCGGGGAGGTACCTCTCGCTTACACGAGACCGGCGTGAAGTGACAGCTGTGCTGTCGCGTTTCATGCGGTGTGTAAGTAGCCGGTGGCCCATGGAGGTTATACCATAAAAAAAAAAACCGCTACGTTGACTTCAATAAAATGTAGTTAATATTACTATAGATATATCTACCTATGGATGTATGCAGAAGATTATGAAACTTTATACCATTATATCTATCTATACCAAAGTTCCAACAGCATTGCGTAAAAATAAACCAACTTACTTTCGCATTCATAAAATTAGTTAGAATTTTGATTCGAGTACTACTTTTACAGGCTATATAATTTCGTTTACGAAAATGTGGAATTACATACTGTATACGTATACGTACTATATACATACACACACATAGAACTAAGTGGATTATCATGTCAACTATAAATCTATATAGCATTGATCTAACAAAAAGCGCTCTTAAATCTAAGTATTGCGAATTTCCTGTGGAGCGTAGTGCCACGCGGAGTGCTTTAGCGAGCACTTTCCGAGCCATTTGACTGGTGCTAACAACTGCTGCACCGTCATACTCTACCCGGTAACAACTAGGACAAATGGATTATAGCACATTACATTTTTCAACATGCATTATAATTTATATTTTCTCTATATTATATGTATACTAGCTTCCGCCCACGGCTTCGCCCGCGTGGATTACGGACTTCAAAAATTTTTCAAAATTTTAACTTATTATGTTATTTTGATAGGAAAGCTATATTAGTGTAAAGTTTCATGAAAATCCGTCCAGTAGTTTCGGAGATTAGTCCGAATAAACGGACAAACAGACAAACAAAAAAATTAAAAATCACAGAAAAGTGTTCTGTTACTATTTTAAAATTGCCCCCAATTAGTTTTTCGTAAATATATTCAATTTACAGACACTAAAATTTTACTGTTTTATATGTAGGTATAGATTTTTGCCTGAATTGACTGGTTGTATCAATGTTTATGGGTAGCATTCGTCCACTGAAGCACTTGAATTATTGAACAAGATATGAAATAAAAATAAGGCAAGACAAACTATGAAGTGTAGTCTATTTTAATATTCGCCTTAACCTGCTCTAGGTAGTAACTACACCAGTAATAGGTAGGTAAACATCAAATACACATTCATGCCGTGAATTAATTATATAACCAGTAAATACATGATTGTTAACTACCAAATGACTAGCCATTAGCTAACCATCAATGTATAATAGACTTATTAAGTAACGAATTATATATTACTAGCTGCGCCCCGCGGCTTCGCCCGCGTAAATTTCGATATCGTGGAAAATCATTCCATGGCATCCCTCAGGAACATTTTTTCGGGATAAAAGCTATCCTATGTTACTTCTAATACCTCCAAGAACATGTGTACAAAATTTCATGATGATCGGTTGAGCAGTTTTCGCGTGAAAGGGTAACAAACAAACTTACATTCGCATTTATAATATTAGTAGGGATTTGTATATTTCAATATTACTGCTTTTATTCGCCTATTATCATTTCGCCTATTATATACTTACTATAAAGTTTCCAATGGACAGACGATAGCGCAGAGTCTGGCCAACAATGTGGACTTTTTTATTGCGTCTGATGTTTTCATCTGCTTGGGCCGCAGATGAGAGTAGAAGAATTGTAACGATATCCCAGGGACCGGTAGTCGGTTACAAGGATCAAGAATTCGATATATACACGTTCAAAAACATTCCCTATGCTAGCGTTCCTACAGGGGTACACAGGTTTAAGGTATTATATATATCTTTATATATAAAAATGAATTGCTGTTGTGTTAGGTTGCTAATTTGGTTAATTTTGGTTGTGAATTATTTGTGGAAGTGTAGGAAAGGTTCAAAAGGAGAGTTAATGTAAAATCAATGCTTTAAAATTCATTGTTTCTGTTAAGTTTTTTTACTAAAGTTAAAACTTCAATAGCTTTTTATTTTTATTTATTGTTTTTGCCTTTTCTCTTTCATGCCAGGTCAGCTAATATACAATAAGGGTCAATTCACACCAAAAGCGCGGCGAAGCGGAGCGCACTTTCAGTATTATATGAATTTAAACTTTATTTTCATTACAATAGTACTTATTATCGAATTCTCGCGACTTCCGCGCGGATTCCAGCGACTGCTCGAGCATTCGTGGGAATCCGTGCGTCTCGTTCGAGTTTGTCATGCGATAATAAGTATTATAGTAATTATTATAAAGTTGAAATTCATATGACACATAAACTGCGCTTCGCTTCGCTGCCCTTCGCCGCGATTTTGGTGTGAATTGACCCTAAAAATGAAACCCCTAAATATATTATGTATGCTCATATCTTCATTAGGTACAATTGTAGCGAATTAGATTATCTTTGCGTTCGTTGTGGCAGGCCCATGGTTTGTAAGTAAAAATATTTTTTTAAATGTAACGGATATTTAATAACGGGTTAGTAAAATCTATTTTTTATAATTCAATAATGCTGTACACCGTTTTGTCTTGTTACCAAACTTTGCAATTGTGAGAGGATAATGTCTGTTAGGTTATTATTATTAGTAAAATTTTGTATTCAGAATTATACTCAAATTTTCACTAACTTGTCGTGTGAAAACAATAAAAACGTCAACGTTTCGTGTCAAATAAAAAGCGACTAATAAAACTGTTAGATTGTTATGACCAGAGAATACCGCTGGGGCCCTGCTTTTCTGTTTCGGATCGATTAGTGACAAGGCCTATGCTGTACTATGGTAGTACTGCTGTAACATGGCTATTGTAAAATACACACATACAAAGTTATATAATAAGCCAAAAAAAAATATTACTCAATCTTAATAATTAATTGGTAAGTTAAAACATATAAATATAATAAGGCTTTTGTATTTTAAGGCACCTTTGCCACCACCGTCTTGGGATGTTCCAATTGATTCAGCGGATAAGGAAATCTTATGTCCTCAAGGACCTTTTATGGCTCCGCAAATGTCTGCAGATAATCAAGTAATGCAAGAAGAATGTCTGATTGCAAATATTTACGTGCCAAATACTGCCAAAGATGATATTCCTGTTGTGGTTTATGTTCACGGTGGGAAATTCGCTGAGAGCTTTGGCAATGTACTTACACCAAGAGCGTTAGTAAACAGTAAAAGAATAATAGCAGTCAACTTTAACTACCGACTCGGAGCGCATGGCTTCCTATGCATCGGGACCAACGACATACCCGGAAACGCTGGTATGAAAGATCAAGTAGCACTATTGCGTTGGGTTCAGGTAAACATTAAAGCGTTTGGTGGAAACCCTAAAGACGTTACAATCGTAGGATATAGCGCAGGCGCGTCTTGTGTTGACTTATTAACGATGTCTAACACGACAAATGGTTTGTTTCATCGGGTTATACCAGAAAGCGGTGCTAATACAGCGGCCTTCAGTGTTCAATCTAATCCCATCGAAAATGCAAAGGAATATGCCAAATCACTAGGATTTAATAACGTTGATGATATTAGCGCCCTGGAAGAGTATTTTACAAATATTACGCTAGAGCAATTAAATAGTGTTAATACTTTAGAGAGACTCGATTCGACGTTTTTGTTATCTCCTTGTGTTGAGACTCAGACGAATGGCGAAAGTTTTCTTAAAGACAATCCAGTCAGCATACTTAAAAGTGGTAAATATAAGAAGCTGCCTATGTTATATGGGTTCACAGATATGGAAGGATTGTTTCGTATTCAATTCTTTGACATTTGGAAAGACAGAATGAATGATAATTTTGCAGACTTCTTGCCAGCCGATCTCCAGTTCGTAGATGAGAAAGAAAAAGAAAAAGTAGCAAAAAAGATAAAACAATTTTACTTTGGAAATAATGAAGTAAACGAAAATAATATTTTATCATTTGTTGATTATTTTAGCGATATTATCTTTGCTTACCCTATCTTAAGATCGGTCAAACTTCAGGTAGCTGCTGGGAATAATGAAATATATTTATATGAATATTCATTTGTGGATGAAAATACTCCTTATGTACCCCACACACATAGAAAAGGAGCCCATCACTGCGCACAAACTTTAGTTTTGCTGGACACTTCACCATTACTTTCAGGAGGACATATCAACATAAATAGTCACATTATGAGAGAAATTTGGCTAAATTTTATGACATCTGGGTATGTATATATAGTTTTGTCAAGAACCTGAAATTTTGATTTCTAATAGTAATATAATAATAATTGTAACTAACTAGCTGCATCCCGCAGTTTCACCCACTTAAAAATACTATATGAATTAATATAAAGTGAAGCCCATCTAAATATATTGCAGATAACTGATAATATTATGTAAACAAAACAAGTCTTGGTTGAATTCAAGTTTGCAAAGTCTTTGCTATTTAGTTTCCACATGCGGAGGTTTTCCCACCTACTTTAATAAGCGGGGACAAGAGTTCATCGCACATCCTTATTGAGGATTGTGTCAATAAAACAGAGGCCAATTTGGACGGCTCTTCAAGGCCGCCAGTTCTGACAAAATGATATACATATACAAAATCATAACTTAGTGACAACGAGGTCTACAATTTTTTAAAATTGACTTTCTATTGCAGGAAGCCAGCACACGATGGTATACCAACGTGGCCTGCAGTGGGCTCAGATCTGTCGCCTTACATGTCGCTAAATAAAACTTCAAGACTTCAAAACTCTCTTCTGAAAAAACGCGCCGAATTCTGGGATGGCATTTATGAACAATATTATCGATTTCCTAAGCCACCGTCAAAATAAATAAGGATAGTTATAATAATCCTCCCAGCTGATTTCGGCTATGGCGACCGCTTTTTCTCCTTAACTTCTTTGATGTGCTCTGACATGGCTGACATAAATCGGTTATGTCAGCTTGTGGCTAAAGGTTGTGTTAATATAATATTATGTATAGTAAGGCTTATTATTGTCATATAGAATATTAATAATATTTAAAATAAATATAAACGTAACATGTAACAACCGTTCAGATTTCATCTGCTCGATTTTAGTCCTCAGACACCATCACATTAAAGACATAAATAAAATGAATTTCAAAAAACTGACCCCACCTGCTTAAATATTATGTCATTCTCTTTATCAAGACTAATCTATCGTTGTAAATCATCTCATGCGTTGAAAGTCCTTCAGCCTGAAGCAGAGAAAAGAGAATCAAAACCAGGTAATAATCTAAGAGTAATCAGGAACAGAATTGATAGTTTTGAGTCCCCCAGTGCACGTACACCGAACATGTAAAATCAGCTTGTCGTATACCTGCCTATATTGTTGTAAATAAGTTTCCCCAATAATATTTCTGACCAGCAAACGAAACCACTAAACAAAAAAAAAGGAATATACAATGTATGGCATAACTTCCCTAACAATAGACAGTGCATCTTCAGATCAGACACGTATAGTTTGTTTGTATTTATTTAGGAGTTATATTATGCCTGTAATTACACTGCTTATAGAATCAGGTTATAGGGTAAAGGTTAAATCTGCTGGGTTGAGCATAAATTGTGTGCTCAATAAGATGCCCAGAGGCACGCACAGCACATGGAGACAGTTGAAGGAAGTTGTTGATGTAACACAACTTTTTTCAAGTTTCTTGGAAAGCCTGTAATCGGGTTAGTGATAGTTATAATCAAGATAATCAGTTGTAGCTTATCATAATCATCATCATCAACATCATAACATAAGGTGATAAAAGGATTATTAGGTCAAGCCGTCTACAAGTATATTCGAAGCACATGTCATAATATTTTTTATAAATAAGTTATAATAATCATTTTATCAGAAATAGTGCAGTATCATCATGACAATGATAAAGATAATTATAAATTGACAAACATGTTATAATGCATAGAAAAATACCTATTTCAATGTTGTTTACATTTTCAACATCCGTTTCTTGAGCATTTTAAAAATATTTATATTTTTTTACAGCTCAAAACCAGTTTTATAAATCAGTGATATACATGCGACATCTTTGTAATAAAGAATTAGAGACTCGTGGTGCAGTGTAATGTATGTTTAGCCACCATCATGAGTTCCCGGTTTCGTGTCCCAGGTGGCCCAAAAAATTGGGATTTCTCAATAACTAATGACACCGTCGAAGTCCGCCCGAAGTACCGTCCGAGATCGGAGTGTCATTAGTTATTCAAGGTTCAAAGAGGTTCAAAGATTTAAAAATCGCAAATTATTAATTTCTTCCAATACTTCAAACCAAAAGTTATCCGTCTGATCGGATAAAGATCTAATTTTGTGTGCGTACGTGCAGTGTAGATTATCTATTCAAGGCCATTAAATAACAGAAGTATAGTAACATATAATACAAGTATATAAGATAAAGTATCGAGCTACATTACACACCACAATTAATCAGTTGCCATCGAAATGAAGAAGCAGACAGTCGTGTTGTGTGTGCTGCTGGCCTGTGCGCTCGCTGACGAGCGACCGTCCAGGTTGGTGCACACAGCACAAGGTCCTGTGCGCGGATACAAAGATGTCGTAAACAATTTGTACCAGTTTTATAGCATCCCGTACGCAACTGCGCCTACCGGCAGAGACAAATTCAAGGTAAACACAATATTCATTACGGATGTAGAAGTATTCGGAAAAAAATTGAAGTGATTTGATATTTTTTACACAGTAAAATTACTATTAGTATTAGGTACACTCGCCTTACGAGTCCAACCGAAAGGTCGATGTTGTAAATTCAAACATTAGTAATATTTTGAAATGTATTTTCTTTTCACCAAAGGATAGATGTGTATAATTTGTGCGGTTGTAAACTATTTGATTAATTATAGAAGTAGCCAATTATTTACGTCGGTATCATGTACCTAACAAGATGTTGTTAAGCGGTTGTATGGACCCTATTCGGCTACATTGTATAATAATAATATATTATGATTTTGTCTAGGTGACGGATAGATTTTAGGCTAAAACGAGGAAGAAGCGATGAAAACATCTTCATGTTATTTGAAGAGCTATTTCATGTCGTTAAATATTAATTTGTTTTGATGATTTTTAATATCGGACTTTTGAGGTACAAATATTCTTTCCTAAATTTCATCCAAAGTAGTTCATAGTTATATGGTAGCATTATATAGCTCCATGTCTGAGTAGCAAACAGACATCATGACTCGACAAATATGCTATATAAAATATGACAATGAGTAAGATTAGGTAGATGATGGACCTCCACTGCACTGGTAGATGTTTCATATTTCATCGTTTCGAGTTCTATCGCTTCCTGTGCGTTAGCCGACTATTATATCTGGATCAGTTGAAACTTATTTGTTTATCAAACACATCATACAAGTAGTTACATCTATCGTTACTATATTTTATAGTCGTTACTATATTTTCATGACTGCTTACGCTCAAATACATCTGCACAACCAGAGATATAATGATTTTCCTATTTTTACCAAATAGGATTATTATAAATTTATTACATTTCTATTATTGAAGTCAGTCATACCTGTCTCACAGAAAATGTTGCATGGCTGAAATTGTTTTGAGAAATGATAATCTGATCTTAGAAAAAAATGTATTTCAGGCTCCGGGTCCGCCACCAGTATGGCAAGAACCGTACGAAGCAGTTTCAAAAGACATAATTTGCCCACAATCCAACTTTATGAATTTTTCAACTACACCACCCAACAAACAAGAAGATTGTCTTATAGCAAATATTTTTGTACCAGATACTGAAGATGATATGATTCCTGTACTGGTTTACGTCCACGGTGGAGCATATGTACTGGGATATGGAAACATGTTTGAACCTAAAGAAGTAGTCAGTTCTAAAAAGTTCATAGTTGTAAATTTTAATTACCGCTTATCAGCACACGGTTTTCTATGCTTGGGCACAGAAAATATACCAGGTAATGCTGGCATGAAAGATCAAGTGGCACTGCTGCGATGGGTAAAGAAAAATATTGCTAGTTTTGGAGGCAATCCCGATGACGTCACAATTGCAGGTGGCAGCGCCGGGTCTTCTGCTGTAGATCTTTTGATGATTTCGAAAATGACCAAAGGCTTATTCAACAAAGTTATTCCAGAAAGTGGTGCAAACACGGCTGCTTTTAGTGTACAAACTGATCCACTTAGAGTTGCAAGGGAATACGCAAAACTTTTAGGTTATATTGGTCCCGACCACATCTATGATTTGGAAGAATATTTCCAAACCATACCACTTGAACTACTTAATTCTGTAAATTCTTTAAAGAGAAGTGATGCAACATTTTTAGTAGGCCCCTGCGTTGAACGCGATACTGGAAGCGAAATATTTTTACATGATGGCCCAGTCAACATTTTGAAGAGCGGTGATTATCAAAAGGTTCCTATGTTATATGGCTTTGCAAATATGGAAGGATTAATGCGCGTACTTTTTAATGCGGGTGATGTAAAGTCGGACTTGGAAAACATGGATTTAAATTTTTCGGAGTTCTTGCCAGCTGATTTGTATTTCAAATCAGTTGAAGAAAGAGAAGAAGTGGCAAAAGAGATTAAGACTTTCTTTTTTGGGCATAAATTAGATGCAGAAGATATTTTAGATTATGTAAATTATTTCTCCGACGTCTACTTTGCCTACTCGACCTTGAGATCTGTTAGCCTGCAAGTAGAGGCTGGCAACGACCAGATATATCTGTACGAGTATTCATTCACAGATGAGAATACACCTTATGTTCCACTCACAAAGATACGTGGTGCAAACCATTGTGATCAATCAATGGCTGTATGGGTTCCGTTCACGGCAATGAATATTGAGAAAAGTAAAGAATACAAGGAAGTGCAAATAATTTTGAGAGATATGTGGAGCAATTTTGTTAAGACCGGGTAAGCTAATTTAGTTTGTGTGATTAGAAAGTTTCAAAGTTAAGAGATAACCAGATAACCAGTTTATATATTATGGTTCGAACAAATCAGTTCACTTTTCATTGTACTTATATCAAGTTGTAGTAGGTGTAGAATGTAGATGTATTTCATGAGAAAGTTTTATCATGCGGGGCAAAAAGGGTAGGGAGAATTTTTGACCCGCAATCAAGAGATGAGACCGGTCTTCGTGGAAATATAAATAGAAAATGTTCGTTGAGAGCTGAGATTTTGAGGGACAGGACAGATTTTTCATATATACCTAAGTTGGATTATTCGGACCTTTATAAGTAAAAGGGCTTAAATAAAAGGTTCCAGATGCGTTGCCCTCCTTCCCCTTTTGCCTTCCATTGGGCCAACTCACAAACCGCACAACACGTGAAAGTATAAATGCTGAAAGTTCTACGACTGTCTCATGCGAGCGAGAGGTATCTCCCCAGTCATGCAGGCTCAATAGTTAATAAAGCTGTATTGCAGCAGTATTGTGTGACAAAGATACTGAATCCTCGATGTCAGTCCGGTGCGAACTTGGACAGGTTTTTAGTTTTTATTGACATGTCATCTGATTAAGAGATTCTTGTTAACAGTAAAATGGTTTCTGTAGATTCGTGTTTATAGGAGCAACTATTTTTATTCTCTTTATATTTTTTTAACAATAGTATAAGAAGGCCAACGAGCATTTGGAGCCATTTTAAAGACTACCAACGCCCATTGACATCCGTATATGTAGAGACTATACAAATGAGGGCAGCCCATCTGTATAGTCCCTAGTCCCTTCTTCCCTCTAGGGGTTTCCTCCATTCATCTGATTAAGAGATACTTGTTAACAGTAAAATGGTAAATTGGTTATTATTTCGTTGACATACGTATACATACATACATACCATACATAATATTTTTTTTTTTTT
>LUGF01005670.1:160846-191026 GCA_001625245.1 Calycopis cecrops
GGGAGGTACCTCTCGCTTACACGAGACCGGCGTAAAGTGACAGCTGTGCTGTCGCGTTTCGTGCGGTGTGTAAGTAGCCGGTGGCCCATGGAGGTGGGAGGAGAAAGGAGGGCAGCACATCTGTTTAGCCTCTATGCGGATGTTTGTGGGCGTCGGTAGTCATGAAAATGGCTCCGACTGCTCGTTTGCCCTCCTATACCATAAAAAAAAAAAAAAAACCATTTTTATTCTTTTGATAGAGCCTTGGTTTTTATTTCGTTGGCTTCAAAATGTTAAATTTACAAGTTTTATGTTGTATATATTTTTTTTCTTTTGTATATTTTTGTTAACAGAAAGCCTGTTCCTGAGGGTTCTAATTACCCAGAGTGGCCGCCTGTGGGGAAGAAACGGTCCCCACACATGTCTATTGGAAAAGCATTGGAACTGCGAGGGTCGCTGTTGAAAGAGCGCACTCTGTTCTGGGATAAGATCTACTCGAAGTACTATCGGGCACCACAGCCTCCTCCAACACCGCCACCGAAGAGATCCGAGTTATAAATATATTTTACATGTTTATAAAAAAGTTACATTTTGGTATAAAGTTGTTAAATGATAAAATCATTTACTTATTTAAGTATTATTAATAACCAGGACCTGTATCTTATCAAAATCATCATCACCGTGAGACAACACTCTCGGTGACAATCTTAAGTTTCGTGCAATCATGTTAATAATGTCGTAACGTTTTTTAATACGGCTCAAGATTGATTTATTATGTTATAGTATGATACAACTTAACAATTATTTTATCACAAATAAAACAGTAATAAGCGGATTTTATAGACTTATGCAGGTACTTGGACATGTATGTACTTTACATGGGATGATCAATTATACAATCTGTCGGAGTCTTCATAAAAAAATATGTGAGAGAAGTACGTCAATATCATAGCTAACATGTATAGGAACCTAAGGTTAAATGTTGTTCAAACGTTCAAATGTTTATTTGTTTTATTTATTTATTTTATATTAAGGAGGAACAAAAGTTTAAAAACAACAATAGAATTAGGGAAAGGTTGCTATGATTGGACCACTTAACTTTAGGACATCCTATTTCATTAAATATGACCAACAAATGAAAACCAATTGTTTGAATTTATTGTTATTTGTGTAAATTAATGATATATACTATATATATACTATATAATGGCCATGAAAGTTGAGAGGTTTTACAGATATACTAAAGTAACTCTTTAATGAGGAGTTGTTTTCTCTGGACCACCGTTGCATTGCCTTGAATGGACCACAAAGTTGCCATCATTGGACTTGGACACATATTTTGTATTAACGGTCCAATGAAGGTGACTCAAATGAAACACGACATAAAAATTACTTTTTTATTGAAAAGTTTTATAATAATCATATATTTTTTAGTAAATTGAAAGACTTCTCTTGTCATATTTGGGAGTAATACCAAACAAAGAATTCTTCATTTCAACAACGAGTTTTTAAATCTTCCGGAAGATCTCCTTCTGATCCGATTATCTGAACTTCTTCCGCAGCGTTTTGGTTTTTCGCCTTCAATCTTCTTTTTAATGAGGCATTTGGAACGTCATAGATTCGACTCGCTTCATGTTATCCAATAGCTTTTTTCTTAGGGATTCAGCTGCAAGTTTCATACTAGCTTCGTTGCAAGAATAATATTTCCTTTTCTTTTTCTCTGCCGACATTCTGGAATATACAAATATAATCCGATTATAACAAAAAGGTAGGTATCTAGATACGTGCAATATAAAAATACACAATATAAAAATCTATTTATTAACTTTGATATTACATTTTCAATACTGTACAATAATAATTCCATTTATATATTTTAATTTTAATTTTTAGGGCTCCGTATCTCAAAGAGAAAAAACGGAACCCTTATAGGATCGCTTTGTTGTCCGTCTGCACGTCTGTCAAGACCTTTTTCTCTAAAACGCTTGAAGGGATTAAGCTGAAATCATTTGTCAAATACGGAGGTCAGTTACGTCTTGATGCCTTGAAAAAATCACACTTCTAAGTTAACGCAATAAAAAGTTATAGCCATTTATGCACAAATTTTGTATGAAAGCGCACTTTTTCGAAAACCCATAGGGTACTTCCCGTTGAGCTAGAATTCTGAAATTTGGCAAGAAGTAAGACCTTACAGTATACATATAGGAATAAATCTAAAAATTGGTAAATAAAATTTATAACACTGGAAAAATCATTACCAACTTATGCATGTAGTTCGTTTCATACTAAATGTATGCAAGCACCCGCATATATAAGTTTGTCGCAAGGAAGTGTAATTTTCTCAACGTCTATTACTTTTGCTCATACCTCCCGTTCCTACGGAACCCTCGGTGTGCAAGTCTGACTCGCACTTGGCCGGTTTTTATATAAAAAAAAAAAATAAAATATTGCAATACGAAATTCACACAGACATTTTTTAGAATTATACTAAATGAAAATAAGCAATTCGCTAAGCTTCTTTGATTGGACCGGTCCAATAATGGCGTCGCGATTGTGGTCCATTGATGGTATAGGTATACCAACATAACGAAAGCGGCTATTAAAAAACATGCAAACTTAGGTATAAAACTGCATAGTCTCTGTAAGAGCAGATACATTTGCATATATTTTTATTGTTTTTATTTTAATTTTATAGAAAACACAAAATATGTAACATCATTACAGAAAAACTCTAAATTAAATAAAACATGTTACAAACAAGTTTATATAAAACATATTGATTGTCATTATATTCAATGACTTCCAACCTCATAAGAGCTCCTCAGAGCCTCAGTGTCCTCAGAGCCAACCTCATGAGCTTCGGCAGGTTGTGACAAAAAACATCTACACCATTGTCCGATAGAACGTTTATCAAACGAATCGAATGGCGCGTGATTGGCGATGCGGCAAGCGGTTTGGTGCGGGACGCGGGAGCATTGAGCAGTGCTCGTCGGCAGCGCAAGCCGGGGTGGGGGACGCGCAGTTGTAGCGCGCTCAGCACGTCCGGGTGCTGCAGCTAAATCCCGTCAGCGATTTCTCGCTTCAGTTCGAGAGGGAGGATATGGCGCTTTTTACACAATGACAAATAGTTATTGGATTCATAGGGTACTATTGATTTGAAGCAAATAAACAATTTATTTTTTCTGTATGTATGTATGTTGTTAAAATAATGTGTTGTGTGGGGTTAACTGAGCCAATAGCAAGCGGAGCATATTAGTGGTTCATCAACCAAGGATGAGATACGCAACGAGTATGTTTGCGGCAGTTTCAGAATAGGTCATGGGACATTTCATGATACCTCCAGGAACATCATCATGGACCGCGTTCTGCTGTGAGATAGGATCTACTCGAAGCACTATTTTTCACCTCAAGCACCTCCGATAGCGCCATTCCAGAATGTTCAAACACAGTGGCTTAAAGTGTCTAAACAGATCGTTTCACTTTTCTTGTGCAAACGATTGACTTGTTTATTTAACAAAAATTTAAAATAGACAATGATATTTAAAACACAGTCTTGGGTTGACTTTTATTTCCTTATTTTAAAATTTGGGTAGTGTAGTTCCGTATACAGACACTACGAAATTGAACAATGAAGTTTTACCCGAGACGGAGGAACAAGCAGAATATTATAAAATATGTAAAATATCTATCTTTGGACTTAAATATTTCGCGATACTGAAAGGTATTAATTATAAGACGGATCAAATATTGATAATTTAATTTTTGCCTTATAACATACTAGCTTCCGCCCGCGGCTTCGCCCGCGTGGGTTCGGACTTCAAAAATGGTATTGTTATTATTATACATAATCTAATATTATACTGAAATATATATGTATTATATTAACAATATACGTATTGTATGAAACAATAAATCGCTTTGAGAATCGAATTTGTCGCCGCGTATTTTAGGTGCTTTAGATATTCCGTTTAAGTCAATTTTATCGTGATAATAACTTTTAATCTCTTCGTCCAAATTTCTTAGTGTAAAAGACAAAGTTTATCTACATTCAATACGTAAAGTGACAGATGTATCAATTTTCATAAGAGTTTGATAAATATTCTAAAATGTGCATCGTTAAAAAATATCCAATTTAATTGAATGTTTGGTTCACTATTTTGGTCATAGTGACTTACACATAAAAGATAGATATATGCTGTCGCGGACTTTTATTTAGAACTATTTAAGATAAATAATTCTAAGGTCTTGGTCTATCTTTGTGTAACTCCAACAATTAGGGCAGCGCACGCCAATATTGCTCTCAGGGGCTGATTTTTTTCCGACTTACTTGACAGTAATTATCGTTATATTATAACCAAATTATAAAAAATCCCTATAAATTTTAACTTATTATGTTATTCTGATATGAAAGCTATATTACTGTAAAGTTTCATGAAAATCCGTTCAGTAGTTTTTGTGTGAAAGAGTAACATACACACTCACAAACTTTCTCCTTTATAATATTAGTAGGATTACCTACAATCTACTTAATAAAACAGTAAAATTAGTATGTGCCTGTACATTGAATATTTTTACGAAAAACTAATTGGGGGTGATGTTAAAATAGTATTAGAACATTTTAAAATGTTTTTTTAATTTTTTTGTTTGTCTGTTTGTCTGGACCACTCTCCGAAATTACTGGACGGATTCGAATGAAACTTTTTGTGGTATATAGATACTAAGCTTGGTCAACATCAAAAACACTTTTTACTGCGGTAAAATCGCTCATTCCTACGGGAAATCGGAATTTCGGCACACTGCAAGCAAATAATAACAAATCACTTTGATTATTATATTACTACGCTACGCGAACGAAGACACGGGCACCAGCTATTATTATAATTAATAAGTTAGAGAAAATAGTCCTCTGATGCGTAATAATAGTTGGAAGCAATTCGGTCAAGAGCAGAAATTAGACTAGCGACGACATGCCTTTGCTGTTTAATATACTGACGTCGGCAGTTCCACAGCGGGTCGAGGCATTCCATTATCAATGTCTTCCGCATCAGCGGATAATCGACGGTTTCACGTCGTCGCACTAATACTTACTATCGCCACCAGAAATCGATACGGTTAAAATAATATTCCTTTATATTTCCAAAGGTTTTCTTCAAAGTTCCGTAGAATCTGATAAAAGTATATAATATAATTATTCAGATAAACATACTTATCTGTGGCAGAAGATCGACTGTTCTTATATTCAGTTAAAGAGTAAGCAGTAGACTTGAGAGAATGTGTTGACTCTAACTAAAAAGAAGATTGTTTAGCCTGTCTCAAAATATATTATATCAAAATTAACAAAACTTAGCAGTCACTGTTATGCCAGTATTTGTATTATTACATACATGGTAATATATGAAATATAATTCTAATGATTAATGGCATTGTGGTGTGCCAACATACCTTATGTAGGTAGGTTATATTGGGATGTATTTTATTAATTAGTTTATATTTAGAAATTGTATCCTTTTTGATCGACTCTGTCCGTATTTATAGACAAATCCCGCGTATTCCGACCACTGAACGGACACACGCTGCTACAGATGATGATGATCCTAATTGTGATGTATCCGATATATTGCTCGAGTTTGGTCAATTATCCATCGACGTCCGCCTCCTAACTCACGCCCCAGATAGTTGTAATCTCCTAGCGGCTCTTGTATTAGAAGCCCAACTTTCAGGATGCTTACATTAAACTGAAACTAATTTGTGCAATTATGTCGGCGCGGTCCCCTACTACGAGTATATTTTGTACGATTATATTTAATTTTATAACCTGTTCCTTTAGAATATAACTAGTGTAGTACTATATATAGCTATGTATATAAATAGCTATGGGATGTTGTACTTTTATAGGATATATATCGACAGAAGTAGTATGCTATGCCACATTTCTGCTGAATTAAGCTGGTTGAACCGGAGAGTTACATGTCATTTCTCAAAGTGGCAGTTACTATGTAGCGCTTCGTGCAGCTCGTGCCCAGTGACAGTAAAACTGAGGTGTTTCTTCATCCGCGTGGTTTGTGAGTTTGTGATGACTCATTGAAGAGGGGGAAGAGAGGAGGGTGATATATTTGCAAATGTGGAAGCCTGTGCCTATGGGCGTCGGCAGACATAAAAAATACTCGCTTGCATTCATGAGTTATTTTTTATTTAATTTATTCATTCTCTTCTAATTCATTCGCTATTAACTTCATTACTAACTGTAGTACGGACCGTAGTAAGTAGAACCAATGTATTTTTAGAGAGGACATCTCTACGTGGCAAATTACAGCTGATGCTCATAGGCACCGTTGGTTAAGATAATATAATATGTTTAAAGCAAATTTCTAGCTTGAGAACTATACAATTATATATTTGAGTAGGAAAATATTTTTAAATCTATTGCGAATTTCCTGTGGAGCGTAGTGCCACGCGGAGTGCTTTAGCGAGCACTTTGCGAGCCATTTCACGCTATAAATTTAAATCTAGTGTTCAAAACTGCTGCACCGTCATACTCTACCCGGTAACAACTAGAATAAATGGATTATAGCACATTACATTTCTCGACATACATTATTATATTTTACATTCTCTTTGGTTTTTTATTAAAAGATTTTATTTTAACTGTCACTTATTTAACAATATTGAAGTATATATGCGTTAAATCTTGTGAGCTGAATTTGACCCATTTGCTTAATGGATACTTCAGTTGGAATTTGGTATGCATGTGTGAGTTCTGTTACAATACATTATCATGGAAGTATGGAGGTAATCTGATGATGGACATGAAATACATTGTGTTGGGTAATAATAAATGTCTTATTTCACTAATATTGGCTCAACTAGGTACCCAACAATTATCGGGAAAAATTGCAGATATATTTTAGCATCCCTGTTCTTCTTTTTAGGCTGTAGGTTTCGATGAATTGTTTTTAGTATGTTTGTTGTTGTTGGAACTTACTTACTAAAGAAAATCACCTTTTGCTGATAATAGTAGAGTTCCACCGATCTGTTAACCAGGTGAAAATTGTATTTTAGGAAATTACATATGTTTGTGAATGTTTACCAAAAGGGTTGGCCCAAAAACATGGTCAAGGCTATGATTAATTAAAATGATAAAATATAAATTTTTGTTAGTAATTGCGCTCATCTGTTTCCCACGTTGTATACAGAGTTACTTTTTGGTCACCGGTCAAATTTAAAGAAAAAGAAATAAACATAATTCCAAGGGTGTGTTTTAAAAAATATTATCGTCTAATTTTATTAAATAAAAATCATTTTGAAATGGTCCTTAAAAATACGTGGATTCGTACACGAAATGTATCGACTTCAAGGTCAAGGGCGCCATGCTTTGCGACACGCGAGCTAGATGCCACAAGTTGGGACAAGGTAATTGTATTTAAATATTTTTTTATTTTTTTAATTTCATAAATCGAAAGTATTATTGATTCCGAACAAACCTGAAAATTTAGCCGGTGACAAAAAACTAACCTTGTATATATTAAAATGTAAGTAAATTTATTACGAGTTAAATAGTATAAGGTTGCCTGAGAAAATATAGTCATAGATAACGGTTGCCAGGCTTTGAAGTTTCAAAAATTGGAGCGTGTAAATATATTATGTAACAGAGAAGCAAGCTCTATTCCATGCAATAAATAAGGGCGTAGCATAGCGGCTACCGGTATCTATAGTATGAAAGGGTGCGCATGTTTCCTATTCGTAGTACAGACAAGGAAAAATGTGTGATATATTGTACTAACATTTCCGGTGAATCTATGTACAGTCTCTACTACTAATATAACAACTGTACTACTAAAATATAATAAAATAGTAATATAATTATTATTATCATCATCTATAGTAATATTTTATTTTAAAAACTAACTGTTGTACTTATATATATATCCTGTGACACAATGTATTGTGTGTTACATAACAATATAATATAATTATATTGTAGGTGTAGTTGTAACACAACAATGTTCTTAAAAAGTACAGGTTTATTACACAACAACAAACGGACAGGTAAATAATATAAGTACATTTGTTAGCTGGGGAGCAAACGAAAATAGTCGTCACGACACCTCGGGGACCCGCGGTCGGCTACGAGGAAAACGAGTTTGACATTTTCACATTTAAGAATACGCCAACCTCCACAATTCCCATCGGGAAGCACTGATTTATGGACAATTATATTTTTGATGGTGATTTTCAAGTCGACTGTTATTTTAACGTTGTTTATATTCATTCACAATAGCTATGGCCACGGCAGGACTGAAACGATGTTTGCCGGAGTATCTGGTGTATAAGTGTGCTGTGGGTTGTTAATACTTCCGACCAAAGCAAACCACAAAACAAAACAATAGATGTGCTACTTAATTTGCTTACTAAGTGACAGTGTATCTACATATAAACTAGATATGTATAGTTTGTTTGTGTATCTTGTCCGCAGTTATACTGTTTAGTGACGGCAGGTTATGACGTAAAGGTTGTGACATGTCCAATACGGAGCCCAGAGGCACGCACAACGCACATGGAGAATTGAAGGAAGTTATTATCAACATAACCTTTTTAAAGTTTCTTAGAAAGCCTCTAATTGGCTAAGTGATAACATAGTACAAGTGGTGATAGTTATAATTTAGATAATCTGGGCCTGTATCTTATTAATATAATCATCGTCATGACATAGCACTATAGGTGATAAAAGGATTATTACATAACGACTTTTGTACGTATACCTATTCGAAACACAATGTCATAATATTTTTCATAAATAAGTAATAAATAAGCTTAGTAACAATTATTTTACCATAAATAGTGCAGCATCACTATGACAACGACAAATATAATTATATATTGAGCAATATATTATCATCACTACATAGTCTAAAACAAAGTCGCTTTTCTCCGTCTGAGTCTGTATGCTTAGATCTTTGAAATTACGCAACATATTTTGATGTGTTTTTTTAATAGATAGAGTAATTAAAGAGGTAGGTTTGTAGGTATAATAACTCAATTTTTGAGGTCCAAAATCCACGCGGGTGAAGCTGCGGACGGAAGCTAGTAATGTATATAAAACACCTATTTCTTCGTTGCCATATGTATTTGACATGAACAAAATTCTTTAAATTTTTAAATACAGATTTTAGCGTAGACAGAGAATACTGTGTACGGATTTTAGGATAATTTGTATATTCAATCAAGATTCGTAAATCAATGGCTCACTTCCATGCGACTTCTGTTATGAACAACAAGAGGTTACCTCGCGTTCTAGTGGGAAGCATGCCAGTTAATTCGTAGTCTAGTGGTAAGCTTGTTCAATTACTCCTTATGTCGAAGAGCACAATAAGCCGTCAGGCGTGCGCCTGATTACTCCCCCGTCATGTCGCACTGGTGTCACATAAAAATAATGCAATAACGGAATAACAGTACATTTGTATCTGGGCACACAATGGGACTCTTTTATATTGTGGGACACAGTTGTGGGTGCAGTTAGCTATTCTTTAAGATGGCGGCCGTAATCGAAGGTCGATAGGAGGATATTTCGTTAAAAGCCCATTATTCTAAATTGCTTTTATAACTTTAGGTAACTTAGGTTTACTGTTACTTGCTAAGTTTTGTGTGCATAGAATTTCTCCAGGTCCTTGCAGTGTATCCTGTTAGTGTATTCTCATCCAGAATTGTCCCACTCCTTACGTCCAGTCGTTTATCCGTCTCCTGACTTGATGACCCCTGTATCATTTGCTAACTGTTGACATTGCATCTAAAGGTGACTAGCTAAATCCACTTATCAATCGGTTGGTGTAGCATATGTCTATGTTAAAATGTATTTATTACTTTAATGGTCGGCGTGCGTCATTTAATACAAACGGAGAGGATCTTATATTTATAGTTCTTGAGTTTGCATCAAATGTACTTGATCTTAGGTTTACAAAATATGAAACTTCAGTTGTAGCTTCATTATAAAATTACATTTTCACAACAAGAGTTTGCCAATTAGAAGACAGAGGTGTATGTTTTCGAAGTACCACGTATTTTTTCAACTCTTTGTTTTCAGAATTAAAACCGTAAACTTCTGACCTGATGAAGATATAATTATGTGTGCCAACTATAGTGAAGATATAAACAAGCCATCAAATTAAAGAAGCGTAGTAACAATTACGCGTATAGCATATCTGAATATACTCAAATAAGATAAGTAGATATGTGCAGAGGTAGGTACATTAGTCATACCACAATGAATCAGTTGCCGTCGAAATGAAGAAGCAGACAGTCGTGTTGTGTGTGCTGCTGGCCTGTGCGCTCGCTGACGAGCGACCGTCCCGGTTGGTGCACACAGCACAAGGTCCTGTGCGCGGATACAAAGATGTCGAACACAATGTATACGAGTTTTATAGCATCCCGTACGCGACCGCGCCTACCGGCAGAGACAAGTTCAAGGTAAACTCAATATTTATTACAGATGTATAAGTATTCGGAAGAAAATTGAAGTGATTTTTATGAAATTATATTGAAAATATTTTTTCTAAGTCCGTATAGTCGGCAAAATAATAAACTACACTCGCCTTACGAGTCAAACATAATATATTAATTGGTAATTGGCTGAGTGAAAAGTTCAACTGTAATTATAAAGTGCTAACTGTTTTCTGTTAATTAATACTTAGTCAAACCAAATAAACCACCAGACGACCCAAAACCATACCGTTCCATAACACTACTGCCGAATCTAGGTATATTATTTTTCATCACATCTATTCGAAAAGATGCAGTTTGATCCTCGTAAACAGGGAGCAAAATAGCTCTTTGATCCCTAGGGATGGAAAGTGATTTGAATTTGGAACGTGGATAAAATCGTGTGTCAAAGCCCCAATGACCAGATAAGAAATTAATTACTATCCGGCCACACGGGTGTCATGGAGTTATGACGTCAAGGTGACCTTGATGTCATGAGGCCATGACACCTGTGTAGTCACACCATTTCGTACATTGTATGAACAAATCGCTGGCTTTATGGCAAAATAATATGTCTTCGTTGGCGAAATTAAAAAAAAACGCGGAAATTTTTTTTGGCGCTTCTTTAAATTATTTAAACTTGTAATTTTACTTAATAATTGAAAATGAGTACATCTCAGTCAAGTAGTGAATATGAATATAAATTAACACCAGAGAGTATTGTATCGGACGCTAACAATGTTATAAAAATGATTAGTTGCAGTACTCATTTTCTCATAGAGGGCGATGAAAAGTAGAGTGTTCACCTCGGGAGCAACACTATTTTTGAAGCTCGAGTACTTTGAATCCCTCGCTGTGCTCAGGATTCTACTTTAGAATCCCTCGCTATGCTCGGGATTCTACTCTAGAATCCTTCGCTCTGCTCTGGATTCAAAAAACACTCTCGCCTGAAAAATAGTGTTTTGCTCCCTAGGTTAACAATCTACTATGAAATGCTCACTTTAAATTGCTTAATCCCAAAACGAATCACATTTCATAATCAACAATACGACTAACCATCGAACGATCCATATTAGATGCTGCCATCTTAGTTAGGACAACAGTCGACCTATCAGGCGCTAAGTATGTGGTGGGAATATCTCAATACAATTTTAGTTCAAGACAATTACTAATTAGCGATCTGAAATTGAAATTAAGTCCATCAACTGTCTCAGTTTAACTTCCACCTGGGGAAAAGACACCAATTAAAAGATTTCTAAGAGTTTTTCCAAATACAACGTTATATAAAAACGTATAACCAAATACAAATACAATACAACAGTGTATTGTGGATGCATCATAGTGTGTATTAACATTGAATAACTAAATATCGATGTGTGTGTAAACATTATAATTTCCTATTTTGTATAATTAAAGTTAGTCTCGTTAGTCTCGACTAAACTGTCTCGTGGACACGTTGTTATAGGTTCCGCTCGTCCTTCTGACGTACTACGGGTTGGGTTGTGCGGTGGCTATGAACTCATCACCAGTCAGATATATACCCACCAATAAATCCTCAAATACGTACACTTTCATTTAGTTTTTTTATCATTAAGTGTTAGAAAACATTATCATTTAGTTGAAATGTACAATACACACACAACACGACTGTCTGCTTCTCCATTTCGATGGCAACTGATTAATTGTGTTATGACTAATGTACTTAGTAAGAGGTAGTGCCACGCTGTATGCTTGCATGCAGCCGAATTGGGCCGGCACGACCGGGGAGGTACCTCTCGCTTACACGAGACCGGCGTGAAGTGACAGCTGTGCTGTCGCGTTTCGTGCGGTGTGTAAGTAGCCGGTGGCCCATGGAGGTGGGAGGAGAAAGGGGGGCAGCGCATCTGTATAGTCTCTATGCAGATGTCTATGGGCGTCGGTAGTCATGAAAAGGGCTACAACTGCTCGTTTGCCCCCCTATACCGTAAAAAAAAAAACAATGTAATTTTTAAAAATAAGCTCGTATTTGAAGTGTTTAGTTATTTTATGGAAACTGAATAGGTATAAACTATTACTCCATTCGAAATTTGTCCCTGTTCAGAAAAAAATGTGCGTATTTCAGGTACATTATTTTCTTCGCAGACGATAATTACGAATTTATTTCATTTTTATCTTATATCTAAATTGAGGTCAGTCATACATGCTTCACGTTGCATGCCTGAACTTATTTTGAGAAAATAAAACTGATTTTAGAAATAAATATATTTCAGGCACCGGGACCACCACCAGTATGGCAAGAACCATACGAAGCAGTTTCAAAAAGCATAATTTGCCCACAATCCAACTTTATGAATTTTTCAATAACACCACCTAACATCCAAGAAGATTGTCTTATTGCAAACATTTTTGTACCAGATATTGAAGATGAAATGATTCCTGTGCTGGTTTATGTACATGGAGGAGGATATATACTTGGATATGGAAATATGTTTGACCCTAAAGAAATAGTCAGTTCTAAAAAGTTTATAGTCGTGAATTTTAATTACCGCTTATCAGCACACGGTTTTCTATGCTTGGGCACAGAAAATATACCAGGAAATGCTGGCATGAAAGATCAAGTGGCGCTGCTGCGATGGGTTAAGAAAAATATTGCTAGTTTTGGAGGCAATCCCGATGACGTCACAATTGCAGGTGGTAGCGCCGGGTCATCTGCTGTAGATCTTTTGATGATTTCGAAAATGCCCAAAGGCTTATTCAACAAAGTTATTCCAGAAAGTGGTGCAAACACGGCTGCTTTTAGTGTACAAACTGATCCGCTTAGAGTTGCAAGGGAATACGCAAAGCTTTTAGGTTATAGTGGTACTGACCACATCTACGATTTGGAAAAATATTTCCAAACCATACCACTTGAACTACTTAATTCTGTAAATCCTATAAAGAGAACTGATGCAACATTTTTAGTAAGCCCCTGCGTAGAACGCGATACTGGAAGCGAAATATTTTTACATGATAGCCCAGTCAACATTTTGAAGAGCGGTGATTATCAAAAGGTACCTATGTTATATGGCTTTGCAAATATGGAAGGATTAGTGCGTGTACTTTTTAATGGGGGTGATATAAAGACGGACTTAGAAAATATGCAAACAAATTTTTCGGAGTTCTTACCAGCTGATTTGTATTTCACATCAGCTGAACAAAGAGAAGAAGTGGCAAAAGAGATTAAGACTTTCTTTTTTGGACATAAAGTAGACGCAGAAGATATTTTAGACTATGTAAATTATTTCTCCGACGTCTACTTTGCCTACTCGACCTTGAGATCTGTTAGCCTGCAAGTAGAGGCTGGCAACGACCAGATATATCTGTACGAGTATTCGTTCACAGATGAGAATACACCTTATGTTCCATTTACGAAGATACGTGGCGCAAACCATTGTGATCAATCAATGGCTGTATGGGTTCCGTTCATGGCAATTAATGTTAACAAAAGTAAAGAATACCTGGAAGTTCAAGAAATTTTGAGAGATATGTGGAGCAATTTTATTAAAACCAGGTAAGCTTATTCAGTTGTGCGACCTTTAGCAAGAAGTAGTACCACGCCGCATGCATGTAGCCCTAATGGGTCGGCGACTGGGGAGGTACCTCTCGCTTACACAATATCGAAGTGAAGTGATAGCTGTGTTGTCGCTTTTCGTGCGGTGTGTAAGTAGCCGGTGACCTATGAAGGGAGCAGGGGGAAAGGCGAAAAGCGTTGCCCCTTCTGTATAACCTCTATGCGGATGTCTATGGGCATCGGTAGTCTTGGAAATGGCTCCGATTGATCGTTTTGCCCCATAAACTATAAAAAAACCCTGTGGTTCTTTGAAACACATATTGATAGGAGATAAACAGCTGTGGTAATTACGGTTCGAACCATTCAGTTACTTAAATCAATACATCAACCAAGATGAAGTAGGTGTGTCTTCCATCATGCGGGACAAAAAGGGTGGGGACCATTTTTGGCCCACATTCATGAGAGGAAACCTATCAGCGGGTATAGTAGTCTTTTGTGGAATGATAAATAGAAAAAATCGTTGTAAGCTGAGATATACCGAGGCAGGACAGATTTGTCATATATAAGTTATGTTATTCGCACTTTTTTATCGTTTAATACAGGCATTTCCAGGTCCGTTCCGCTTCTTCCCGTCTGCCAGGGAGCGGACGGAAACTCACAAGCAATACTCGGTGTCGTCGTGTGTGCGTACTTTAACAGATTTTTAGTTTTAAAGGGGACGGGGCTTCCTGGACCCCAGCCCCAAATATACAGCGGACAGTTAACATTAATTAATTGCATTCCAAAATCTGTTATTTCAGTTTTATCTTACTCACTTTTTCGGATGTGATGTTGTAAATAAAAGGCGCCAATTCGAATCCTGGCAGGTATCAATGTGACTTGTTCAAACTGTCAATCCGTGGTTACCTAGCGTGGTGATCAATGTTTGACCCTTCTCTTCAACACAATAGGTGTTACCCAGCAGTGAGACAGTTACAGCCCGTTATAAATGCTTACTATTATTTTTACAAACAGGAAATACAATTACCTATTTAAAAAATGTCAGTTCCTCATAAAAGTTATACTATGCACCTAAGCTCCCTTTTTCTGGATCTCTATATAGTCTAGTAGCTGCGCCCCGCGGTTACCCCCTAATAAATAATTAACACAGTTCTTGTACATTCGTGTTAATATGAGCAACTATTTTCATTCTCTTTATAAATAAGCCTTGGTTATTAATTTGTAGATTTTAAAATTATTATTTTTTAAGATTTACCTAATGTCATATTTTTTCATTTGTGTATTCTTTTTAACAGAAAGCCTGTTCCTGAGGGATCTAATTTACCAGAGTGGCCGCCTGTGGGGAAGAAATGGTCCCCGCACATGTCTATAGGAAAAACACTGGAACTGCGAGGGTCACTGTTGAAAGAACGCACTCTGTTCTGGGATAAGATCTACTCGAAGTACTATCGGGCACCACAGCCTCCTCCAACACCGCCACCGAAGAGATCCGAGTTATAAATATATTTTACATGTTTATATAAAAGTTACAATATAATAAATAAAAAATAAAAAAGTTTACATCATCATTTAATATTATGAATGCGAAAGATTGTATGTGTGTTTGTTTGTGTGTTACTCCTTCACGCAAAAACTGCTGAATCGATTTTCATGTAATTTGGCACACATATAGATAGTAACTTGGATTAACACAGGGTAGTTTTTATCCCGAAAAAATGTTCCTATTTCGATGTTTCGAAATGTTTCGATTTACCACGAGATCGAAATATACGCAACTTAACAGTAAAACTCCTGTGTTTGTACATTGAATATATTTACGAAAAACTAATTGCGGGCGATGTTAAAATAGTGTTAGAACTAAAGAAAGAAAAATTTTTTTGTCTGTATGTTTGTTCGGGCTAATCTCCGAAACTACTGGACGGATTCGAATGAAACTTTTTGTGATGTATAGATACTAAGCCTAGTGAACATCAAATACACTTTTTACCATGGCAAAATTGCTTAAGTATTCCTATTTGCAATCGAAATTTCCGCCTCCTGCAAGCAAACAATAACAAATGACTTTGATTATAATATTACTACGCTACGCGAACGATGTCGCAGGCACCACCTAGTTTTAGTATAAAGTTTATATATATATAAGGTTTTAATTACTTCTTTGAATATTCTTAACCAGTTTCTTAAGCAAAATCATCATCATCGTTAGACAACACGATGATGGGGTGATCAGCTTCGCTTTACGTGCAATCAAGTTTCAATATTTATTTAATATGGCGTAAGATTACTTTTTTGTAAGATTACGTCTTGTAATAAAGTGAGATACGGCTTAATTATGATGACCAATCTATCAACCTGTTGGAGCCTTTGTAGGAAAAAAGTTTAAAGTTATCGAAATCTAAGCAGAGAATCTAACTAACCTGACAATTAAGATAATAATCATATGTAATATGTGATAGAGTTGCATCAGAGAAGCAGTGGATAGAGTTTTTATTATAGCGTAGCAGTCACTTGTTAAATATTCTTTTTATATCTTCATTATTCTATCTAGCCTAAATTATATGGGAATTGGAAACTTTTTTTTTACTTGTAGAATGTCACTTATTGTAATATTGCTAATTTTGGCTACAATTCTACTGACGTTATAATTGCAGGCGGTAGTGCCACGTCATCTGCTGGTTGTTATTCCAGAACCTTGTGGAAACAACAGTGGCATAAAGTGTTTAAACAGATCCGAGTTAAGGTCGTTACACCCTTCGAGTGTGAACGATTGGTGCGTTTTTTTCGAACTATTTCAAATCGATGTGGATATTTAAAACACACTCTTAGGTTGACTTTTACTGACTTATTTTTAAATTAGGCTAGGAACCAAAAATAACCACGTAAATAAACACTACGAAATGGAACAATGTATTTTATCCATGACGGAATGAGGAACATGTAGAATATTCAGTAATATGTAAAATAACTGCTTACCTTTTGGACTTGGAGATTCATCATTAGACTGATAAAACCTTGATTATTTAATTAGCATAGATTTCTGATGATTACCTTAAATAAAAATAAATTGACCTGTAACGCTCAATAATCGGAAACGATTTGGTCAAGAGCGGAGCATGAAATGGAATTAGACTAGCCACGTCATGCCTTTGATGTACGTCGGCAGTTCCACAGCGGGTAGAGGCATTCCATTATCAATGTCTTCCGCATCAGCAGATAATCGACGGTTTCCAGCTGACGCACTAATGCTTACTATCGGACACCAGCAGTTGCTGATTGTCGTAAGATATTCTTTTATATTCCAAAGATATTTTTCAATGTTCCGTCGTGCCATTGAGTATGATAAAAGTATTAATTATATAAATTATCCTGCTTACCTGTGGTAGAAGGGTGATTGTTCTTGTATTCAGTTAAAGACTTAGCAGTGGACCTTTGAAAAATATGGATTTGGAGAGAGTCTGTGTTCTTTAAGTTTTACTAAGAATATATTGTTTCATCTGTCTCAGAACATGCAACAAATGCTGTTTAATTATTATTACATAGACTGTACTTCTGAAACAAAATCTGAAGATTAATAGTATTGTGGTTTTTATTCCAGATATACCTACTAAGGATTACTTACTTTCAACATAATAAATTTACTTTTTTTTTATAGTATAATGCGAGCAATTTTCACGACAACTGACACCCATGCACATTCGCATAGAGGTTATGCAGATCCTTGTCCTCCTTGCTCCTCCCCCACTCATGAGTCACCGGATACTTACACAATTGACGAAACGCGACAGCAGCGGGCAGCGGTAGTACCCGCCCCATTCGGCAATGCTGCGTGGCACCTCTTACTACTTTATATTTAGGATTTGTATCCTTTTTAATCGAGACAGTGTCCGTATCTATAAACAGACCCCGAGTTCCCCGACCACTGAACGGACACACGCTGCTACAGATGATGATGCTCTTAATTGTGATGTATCCGATATATTGCTCGAGTTTGGTCAATTATCCATCGACGTCCGCCTCCTAACTCACGCCCCAGATAGTTGTAATCTCCTAGCGGCTCTTGTATTAGAAGCCTAACTTTCAGGATGCTTACATTAAACTGAAACTAACTTGTGCAATTATGTCGGCGCGGTCCCCTACTACGAGTATATCTTGTACGATTATATTGAATTTAATAACCTGTTCCTATTGTACTATAACTCAACTGAATGTACCTAGTGGGATTGTTATTTACAATACGCCTAGAGGTTTTTTCGAGAAAAATAATATTATCTTTTTTTACTGTTATTGTTCTGTTCTCTTGTAACGTGTAACATAATCTTAGTGCTCAATCTTAGTGTGGATTAAGTTATAAGGTTCATACAGGAAGTGTAGTGATAGACAATACAAAACTAGGGCACCGTTGATCCGATCCGTTGATGGACATTCAAAATAGCAATGGGAACTTTGTAACAAAATACTGCCAGTCTAGACAGACTAGTTTAATACTTCTTGCTTTAGACCTAGATGTCATCTAAAGTCTGATGATATATGTAGAAGGTGGCCATGTGGGAACTCTTAAATATAATATCGCAACCCCATCTCGTTTCGTCTCGTTTGATTAATCTGTCCTCTAGACTTGAAATAGTTAGACAAGTCGCATCTAGACTTAGAGTAGTTGTCTAAGCATTTTAAATCTAGGTGACATCTATTGCTCATTGATAATTTGTGTTATTATGAAATAAAAATAAAGTATATATGAAATAAAAAAAATATAAAATAAACGTGTGGGCTTGTATAATTTATTGATACATACTTTAGTTTTTTATATACTTTTATATATATTTTGGTGTAAATACACCTTAAAACATGGAATCAATCTTTTTGTTATGGTTACTCCAGAGCGATTAGCGCGCGCTGTGTGAAAATTATGATGATGACGTTTGGGATGTCAATCTGAGTGCGGTGCAATAACCCTCAAAATAAGTTTTCCTGAAAATTTCAACGATTATAAATTTGGCAAAAATAAATTCTAAAGCAAGTGTTAATCATTTACAAACAATTGGTACCGTTTGTTATAAGAAACACAACTTTGAACCCGAGCAATAGTTGTTTGGGAAGAGTGTTTGGCTCTATCAATTAACTTTGCTTCACATGTAGCGGATACGAACCACTCCGTAAACAAGTATTTTGTTCTTTTGTAACTTTTATCGAAGAGGGAAACGATATTGTTGCTGGAGGGTTTATCTCATCCCCTACTAAGTCCAAGAGAGTGTTTATTGCACGGATTAACGAGACAAAAGATTGTTGCGAAAGAAAATAGTGAACTTTTGTTATTATACTCTTAGAGGATATCGTTAGACGCAGTGCTTTACATTGCTGCTGAATTAAGCTGGTATAAGCAAAAAGTAGATACATCTTATTTAGATTATACCCCGACAAAGTGACAGTTATGTGACGCTTCGTGCAGCTTGTGCAAAGAGAAAGTAACGCTGCAGTCTTGTAGTGTAGTCTTGTAAAGTAACGATGTGGTAGCGGATCATAGTCATCAAAAAAATCGGAATAATCGCTTGCATTCGTGAACCATTTTTTTTCATCTTTCGCTATTAACTTTATAACTAGCTGAATTACGTACCGAAGTTACCAACCAATGTATTTTTAGACATGTATTTGGAGAATTACAGCTGATGCTCATAAGTGCCGTTGGTTAAGAGCATGTTAATAAAGTTTATAGCAAATTTCCAGCTTGTCATCGTTATGTTAAAGTACAATTCTGTATACCGTTTATATTAATATTTGAGTGAGAAAATATTTTTAAAAGCGCTTTAGCTTTTAAATCTATTGCAAATTTCCTGTGGAGCGTAGTGCCACGCGGAGTGCTTTAGCGAGCACTTTCCGAGCCATTTGACTGGTGCTAACAACTGCTGCACCGTCACACTCTACCCGGTAACAACTAGGACAAATGGATTATAGCACATTACATTTTACAACATTTATGGTTCTTTTATTTATATTGTTTAGCTTATTTAATGTGATGATTGTGGTGTGTGTGATTTTGATCCATTTCGTATAATAAATAATTGAGTCGGACTTTCATGGTCGGTTGATAACAATACATTATTACGGAAGGGAGTTCATCTAATGATGGAGATAGAATACATTTTGTTTAATTGTGTTGAGCGTCTTAATTCTTATAGGCCAAATTTCACTAATATTGGGCTCTACAGAACTCCACACTTAATAACGTAAGTATTTAGCGTTAATAAGAAATAACTTATATTTTTAAGCCTACCTAATTATACTTAAATAAAATACGTAATAGCTCATTATAGGTACTTACCTACTCAAATTATTAAAATCTATACAGCAGGTTATAGCGTAAAGGTTTTGATATGCTCAGCACGGAGCCCTGAGGCACGCACAACGCACATGGAGAATTGAAGGAAGTTATTATCAACATAACTGTTTTCAATTTTCTTAGAAAGCCTCTAATTGGCTAAGTGATAACATAGTACAAAAGGTTATAGTTATAGCTAAGATAATCTGGGCTTGTATCTTATTATAATAATCATCATCATGACATAGCACTATAGGTGATAAAAGTATTATTACATAACGACATTTGTACGTATACCTATTCGAATCACATAATGTGTGCACATACGCAAAAAAATAATATTTTTTATAAATAAGTACGACATACGGCCTAATAATAATGATTTTATCTGATTTTATTATAAATTATATCATAATGACAATGATAAAGATAATTATACATACAACGATAATTATAAATACAACATATTATGTGTATAAAACACCTATTTCTTGGTTGCTTACATTTTTGACATCCGTTGTCTTGTGCATTTAATACATCAATTTAGGATAATTTATATATTTAATCGATTTCGAAAATCAATGGCTCACTTTCATGCAACTTCTGTTACGAACAACAAGAGGTTACCTCGTGTTCTAGTGGTAAGCATGTTAAGTTCCTCCGTGACTCGGAGAGCACAATAAGCCGTCAGTCCTGCGCCTGATTACTCCCCCGTCATGTCGCACTGGTGTCGCAAAAAAAATAGACAATAACGGAATAAAAGTACATTTGTATCTGGACACACAATTGGACACCATTATATTGTGTCTCGGGCAGTTGGCTATTCTTTAAAGAGATGGCGGCCGTAGTCTAAAGACGACAAGAATTATATTTTTAATAGCCTATTATTTTAAATTGCTTTTATAAAATTAATATACGTATAACTTATTCAAACTGTGAGAATATAAATGTACTTGATGTTAGGTTTACATAATATGAAACTTCAGGTATCGCTTAATTATAAAATTACGTTGTCACTGCAAGCGTTTGGTAATTAGAGGCCAGTGACGTATGTTTTCGAGGTCCACGTATTTTTGTCTTGCCTTGCATCATTAAATATCAAATGTTTGCAAATTTAAAACTGTTAGTCATCATTTGGTGAAAACAACAAACCAAAAGTTATTCGTCTGACCTGATAAAAATATAATTAGGTGTTCCTACTATAGTGAAGACTGAAGATACCATACCGAACCATAAAATTAAAGAAGATTTGTTACTATACAAGGCCATCAAATTACAGAAGTGTAGTAACATATACACGTATAGCATATCTGAGAATACTCAAATAAGATAAGTAGATAGGTATGTGCAGAGGTACATTAGTCATACCACAATTAATCAGTAGCCGTCGAAATGAAGAAGCAGACAGTCGTGTTGTGTGTGCTGCTGGCCTGTGCGCTCGCTGACGAGCGACCGTCCCGGTTGGTGCACACAGCACAAGGTCCTGTGCGCGGATACAAAGATGTCGAACACAATGTCTACGAGTTTTATAGCATCCCGTACGCGACTGCGCCTACCGGCAGAGACAAGTTCAAGGTAAACACAGCATTAATTACATAATACACAGATATTAGGAGGAAAATAGAAGTGATTTGATATTTTTCACAAAGTTCTGAGTTGGTATAGTCGGCTATATAATATGGCTACACTCTCCTCTGAATCAAACATATATTTTGGTCTATTTTGTAAATTAAACGGTAAAAATATATCAATAATATGTAAATTTTTCATATAGAATAGATGTTTATAATTTGTCTGTGATTGCAAACTCTTTGATTATAAAAATAGTAAATAATTTTATTTTTGTAATAATATTCTACAATGTCTCAATTCAAATAATATCAAATTAATAATTTTGTATTACAGTGGGGAGATATTAGAACCCATTTCTTTAGGTGATATTGAATATCAGTGTGTTAACTTAACAAATACATTAATGCTTTAATTTTTTTGATGTTTTTTTAAACATCGAAATTTTAGAGCTTAAGATATTTAGAATAATCTGAGACATATCCCTTCATAATCATACAGTGTGGCGCTACAATGGCGACATTAATTTAACATACGGGTAGGGCTAGTGCCCAGTAATCATATAAATTTTGAAATTTTTAAATAATTCGTAAATTGAGAAAAATTACTTTTCAAACAAACTAAATAATAAAAAAGTAACATTAAAACGGATCACCCTTGCAAAAATTCGTTAGTGAAATTATTTACGTGAGACAGCTGACACCGCTCTCGATAGGTACGCGCGCCGCGACGCGGCAATATCAAACGAATCCGAGCCACTATACTGTATACATATCACTTCACACCTTTTATTTACAACTCATTTATTTAAATGCCTAGCGCTTTGGCGGAGGCTTGTCTTGGGTTAGCGCTCGAAATATTGCTATACATTATTTGTTAATTGTATTGGGTTTTGATGTGTAGGCGGTCGATCTGGACGTTGAGACCTGGGATCCACAGGCCGGTTTTCGCGTATGCGCTGAAGTGCACCTACAATAGTGCAAGGATTAGTAGGGTATTGTCTTAAATGACCATATCTCTCGCGAAATGTTCTTATTGCAAGCGCGGCATTTTGTTGACATTCTCCGTAAATTAGGATCATGTCCGCATATTCCGCAGCTGTGTAGTTCGGATGTGTATTAGTCATCACAACGACGTGTTTACACAAGCACTTATTACTGATACACTATACAATAACTAATAAACACTAAATAATTAAAGCGTCCGTATCGCAAGTTATTTAAATCGAATACAAAAAACAAAGCGTCTTATTCGCAGTACTATAAATAAATGACTATAATACTCGGGAGTGTTACACAAACATTTGTAAAAAAGTAGATAAGTTAGTGTCTTTTTCGCTGAAAAGTTTATAAACAAAATAGACGAAGGTAATTAGTAGTTAATGGAGTAGTAGAAAATGTGTGTCATCAAGGACAGGGGTCCGGCACGCACTGAAGCGCGCGCGCCTGAAAACTGATACAACCTGCATGCGCGGGGTGGGGGCGCCGTAAACACACAAACGGATACTATTGAATGAATTTACGCGAACGTTACAATCTGACCTTGGCGCGAGAGTTCTATAAGTACAGGTTGCTCTAAAATGCTATTTTATAAAAAAAAAAATTAATCCGTAAATAATAATGTTTAATGGAAATGTAATACCTCTATGAAATGAAAATGCAAAAACGTATATTTAGGTACCTATTGGGCTATGAAATTAAATGCACATGTTTCTGATAATAATGTATTGTCCACGTAATTACAGTACACGTATAGGCGAACGACTGGTCGCCGCTGTCATATTGTCTTACATACTAAAGTGCTTACTCAGTAGTTACTAACGCCCCCACATATATGTATGTTAAATTAATGTCACCATAGCGGCGCCACGCTGTATATTGAGGTGGGTTAGGTTGAGTTGAAAAAAGTTGTAAAATTTTTAACAACTACTTTATGTACGATTATTATAGAACGACTATTATCGACATAATAAGCCGTTAGTGTCTTTCATGACAACTTGACGGGACGGGAAACCAAACCGATCGAAATACGATAGCTATCACTTTATGCTGGTAATGTGAGCGAGACATACTTTCCTGCTCGTGCCAGGTCGTTTTGACTACAATGCTTCAATTGCCTCCTCTTGGAAAGATTATTTTTTTTTTTACAATACGCGAAAATGTTTTTAGTCTCTTAAGATGAAAAAATAATCAAGAAAATGCATTTTCTTTATACTTACGAAAATGAAAAGTTATTAAATTTTTTTTATTTTGATCAGTTATACTTGCCTCACAGAAAATGATGCATGCCTTGTGTTGTTTTGAGAAAAGAAAATCTGATCTTCGATAAATTTGTATTTCAGGCACCGGGGCCACCACCAGTATGGCAAGAACCGTACGAAGCAGTTTCAAAAGGCATAATTTGCCCACAATCTGATTTGATGAATTTTTCACTAACAAAAATATTTAACGTGCAAGAAGATTGTCTTATAGCAAATATTTTTGTACCAGATACTGACGATGATAAGATTCCTGTGCTGGTTTACGTACATGGTGGAGCATATGTACTTGGACTAGGAAATATGTTTCACTTTAAAGAAGTAGTCAGTTCTAAAAAGTTTATAGTTGTCAATTTTAATTACCGCTTATCAGCACACGGTTTTCTATGCTTGGGCACAGAAAATATACCAGGTAATGCTGGCATGAAGGATCAAGTTGCACTGTTGCGATGGGTAAAGAGAAACATTGGTAGTTTTGGAGGCAATCCCGATGACGTCACAATTGCAGGTGGTAGCGCTGGATCGTCAGCTGTGGACCTTTTGATGATTTCTAAAATGACCAAAGGTCTATTTAATAAAGTTATTCCAGAAAGTGGTGCAAACACGGCTGCTTTTAGTGTACAAACTGATCCGCTTAGAGTTGCAAGGGAATACGCAAAGCTTTTAGGTTATAGTGGTACTGACCACATCTACGATTTGGAAGAATATTTCCAAACCATACCACTTGAACTACTTAACTCTGTAAATTCTCTAATGAGAAGTGATGCAACATTCTTAGTAAGCCCCTGCGTTGAACGCGATACTGGAAGCGAAATATTTTTACATGATAGCCCAGTCAACATTTTGAAGAGCGGTGATTTTCAAAAAGTACCTATGTTATATGGCTTTGCAAATATGGAAGGATTAGTGCGCGTACTTTTTAATGGGGGTGATATAAAGTCGGACTTAGAAAAGATGAACACAAATTTTTCGGAGTTCTTACCAGCTGATTTGTATTTTGCATCAGCTGAAGAAAGAGAAGAAGTGGCAAAAGAGATTAAGACTTTCTTTTTTGGACATAAAGTAGACGCAGAAGATATTTTAGACTATGTAAATTATTTCTCCGACGTCTACTTTGCCTACTCGACCTTGAGATCTGTTAGCCTGCAAGTAGAGGCTGGCAACGACCAGATATATCTGTACGAGTATTCGTTCACAGATGAGAATACACCTTATGTTCCATTTACGAACATACGTGGCGCAAACCATTGTGATCAATCAATGGCTGTATGGGTTCCGTTCATGGCAATTAATGTTAACAGGAGTAAAGAATACCTGGAAGTTCAAGAAATTTTGAGAGATATGTGGAGCAATTTTATTAAAACCGGGTAAGCTAGTTCAATTGTGTGTTTAAAAAGCTTTGTTATGCATAGGTAGAAGATAACCAGCTGTATAAACTTGTTGATTACGGTTCGAACCATCCAGTCAACCTTTCAATGTAGGTACTTAAATCAATACAGCAACCAAGTTGCAGTAGGTGTGTTTGAAAAGAAGCTTTCATAAAACTCACTATTTTCGCCTACAATTATGATAGGAGACTCATTAGCAACATCGGTATATCAAATAGTATTTCGTGGAATGACGAAATATGTAAAGTTCGTTGAGATTAAGAGGGACGGAACCGACTGATTGAGCACAGGGGCCGGAGGTGGCAAGATTAATTGGGTGTGAATCGTTAGTGTAACTCTTTTTTCAAGGTTTTGCATGTGAAAGATAAAAATTGTATTAATGTTGTTACTATTTCATTTATAGGCTTTTGTTTTTAATTTAATAGTTTTAATGTATCTAATGATGTCATAAGTTTAGAATAGAATAGAATAGAAACTATTTTTATCTAGTAATTCATTGCTGGGTTACAAAACTTAAGACTTACTATTTACATTTACCAGTACATGAAGGTCACATGGTACAAGATACGTTTTATTAATACACTAGCTGTGCCCCGCTGTTTCATCCGCGTTTTAGTTCTAAGAAATTCATATAAACTTCAAATTCTATTTCTACCCCTTAGGGATTGAAAGTCTAAAAATCCTTTCTTAGCGGATGCCTACGTCATATTATCTACCAAATTTCATCCCGATACGTCCAGTGGTTTGCGCTGTGCGTTGATAGATGACTATGCCATGCCACCTTTGAGTTTTATAATATACAAGGTCGATAAAAGCGAGAGGCATTAAATTAAACCACATATACTATAAGTGCCTACAGTTAATCAGAAACTATTAAAAAAAGTATACAACAAGTATCCGAAAATATTTTTTTCAAACAAGTTAAAGAGCGATAAAATGTAATCATGCTTTCTACCGGGCGGCTACACCATACACGGGGTGAATGACCCCTCTCGCTTTTCTCAACCTTGTATATAGATAGCATGAGAGTATTTATCATATTTGCTAAACAGATACACGCTTTTCTTTCTTTCTTTTAAACAAGAGTTAAAAATAAAATAAAAATTACAATTTTAGGAAAAAAATACACACTTATTCCACAACAATGGTGCTTCGCACTGAAGTGTTGCTGAAGTGTCACTCGGCATACAGTGGGAATATCATCGAAATATTCTTATCGCCGATATTATGTGACTTCCAATGGTTCAAACTAGGGAGGGGCCAACAGTGACAACTTAGTAGTTTACGTGACAAACAGGCCATCTGTCATCCAAGTCCACCCGTGACCATGGTTTAGCTGTAAAAATTTTGAAACACCGAGCTTGTTAAATTATTAAATAAAGCGCGACAATATCCGTTAAAGTTGTTGTATTGTAATTGTAAATTAGCCTAAGAACTCACAAAGCTATTTTCAGCTGCACCCGCCGCGTTTGCGTGTCCGCAGCTTCTTTAGAAGGTATGCAAAAAGTAAGAGCACATTTCACAAATCGTTTTACACCCGCAAGGCGCGGTTGCTTGTGGCTCCCGCGGCACCGACGTGCAACTTGTAGAATCGTGCGGGCGACGGGCGGCAATCTCCCGCAGCGCCTGCTCGGCCCGCGCGCTCTGCGGTCGCTTGACGGTCGATGGCTGTAGCCGAAGCGACGGCTTTTAAGTACAAGAAATTGGACGCGAGTCTTGTTACCGTCCGTCTTGTGATTATCGTCCGCTATGTTTGCGGTCGACTATCGCAACCGTGACGGCTGCACGAAGGCTGGCTCATGGGTTTAGCTATAATACCACAGATCCACGATCGCTGCAGGCGCGGGTGAAAATCGCTCCGTGAATTCTAGGCCTTAATGTTACATGTTGTATATATTTTATTTCATTTATATATTTTTCTTTACAGAAAGCCTATTCCTGAGGGTTCTTATTTACCAGAGTGGCCGCCGGTGGGGAAGAAATGGTCCCCGCACATGTCTATAGGAAAAGCACTGGAGCTCCGAGGGTCGCTGTTGAAAGAGCGCACTCTGTTCTGGGATAAGATCTACTCCAAGTACTATGGGACACCACAGCCACCTGCAACACCGCCACCGAAGAGATCCGAGTTATAAACATTGTTTATATTATAAAAGTTACATTCTATGATAAAGATTTTATTTACCTCAATACATATTTTATTTTTATTATACTGAAAATTGAAGAGACACGCTCACTGCGCTGTGAGTTGTGACGCCTTATTGACCCATATTAAACTTACAATCCGTGCGGCGAATTAAATAGTTCTTATTCACCTAGTGCGGAAGGCACAACTTTAAGAATTCTTATTGAAAGAAAAAGACAAATAGACTAAGCTATTTCCTACTTCAATAGGAACACTTTAGAATATTAAATACAATCATGGGTCAATTTGACCTCTCCAGCACCTAACGATAAATATAGATATATCCAGTGCGGCGTGTGATTAGTATGATCCCCCTCCCTCTGCACCCCTCATCCGCACTGGATGGTGCGCCCGCGCCATTAGTGATGCGCCGTGCGGGAGGCCGTCACGTCGCTCTCTAAAAGAAATGAAAAAAATACGTAAAAATATTGAAGCCTTAGCAGTAGCATTAGTTTTAATTTTGTGTTTGTTGGTAACTTTATTAAAAAATATCAAAACGCAAGAAACGCTGCAAAAGAAAAAAAAAACGTATTATTACCGTGTTATATTTACAGTGTTATAATATAGAGCATAAAAATAATACCTTTTTATAAAATACAGTTATTAATTGTAAATCAGTATTTTATTTCAATACCTACCGCTAAGAAGTATACCGAACTCTTAGTGTTTCCCATCACTAGTATTTCGTAAACTTGCGCGTTAAACAAGTTATTTAACGCACAAGTTATCGACTTGTGGTCGATTGAGTATCCATCTCACACAGAAATTAGCTTAAGAAATCACATTTTGAGATATCGTCGTTAGAAGTAATTATGATGGGCGCGCGACTGCGAGTGCATTAAGCGTGTTGAGGAATGACGTCACGTAGTTACGGGCAGCCCGCGTGGCGCGGTGCAACTTGTTTTCCTTATAAATCGGAAAATAATTTGACGTATTGCAATATTTTTTTCACTAGTATTTTTATTTTTGACAGTGAATATGAAGAGCTATTCATCAAAATTAGGTAACGTTGTTCATTGAAGTATCCCTCCAGCGATAGGCTGATCTATGTGAAAAGGCCTTCTCTACTTCTAAACTATCCGGCTACTTCTGAGCAGTTCCTATCCTAACCCCTGTCCCCAGTAAGTACTTGAAAGGAGCATACCACCAATTTGTCCGAATCACACTTGCCAGTCGTCCCAATCCCGCCATCTGCTGATTGGGTGGAGCACCCCCTAGCTGAGCTGTCCTTAGTCTGGCCTCTTCCCTCAAGCTTGTCTAATATGGGTAGCCCTTTCCGAAATAGCCTTAAGGATCAAAGACGCACGCAAGGCCCCCCCACCATGGTAAGGTGGCAGCACTTTAGCGGGGGACTCACCGTACTACAGTAGGTATTATTTTACATAATTTACAATTAGATCACCTTATTGTAAATTATCTATAAACCAGGACCTTTAGGTATCTTATCAAAATCATCATCATCGTATCATCGTGAGACAGCATATTGGTGATAAAAGGATTAATTAGATCGATCTTCGTTTTACCTGTTATTTGAAGCACATAATGTCATAATATTTTTCATTATGGCATAAGATTGCTAACTTTATACTTTAATTGGCTGCCCGACAGACGTTTTGTCATTATTGGAAAATATGTTGTCATGGTAACGTGTAACAATGTGGCCGAATTGTCAACGCGTTATTGTACGCTACAATATTTATTCGAGATACCGACTGCAGCGCCATCTGGGTTGATTTGTGAATCTAAACCATACTCAAACCTCCTTCAACCTACACAAAAATTTTGTCAAAATCAGTCCAGTCGTATAGGAGGAGTTCAGTGACATACACACGCACACAAATAAAATATATACTTAAAGACCAGTTGTGGCCCGTGGTTTCACCCGCTCATATGATTGATAAATTTTACTCCCTATTTGACTCCCTTAGGGATTGAGTATCTGAAAATTTGTCCATCATAAGTGAACATTATTGAGAACAACAAAGGAACGCCTCTACTAAATTTCAAGGTTCTGGATACAGTAGTTTAGGCTTTGCGATGATATATACAGGGTTACAGGGAAAGTAGTACTGAATATTAAAGGACGTTATTTTTCAGGTCATTTCTGATGGATTTGATCATATCATAAATATACGTGTCCGAAACTTAACCCTTGTGGAGATATTTAACCTTTAAGATTTTTATCAAAAATCCCCTTATTTTTAACTTTGTAACGTTTTTTTCGTGATTGGAGCATCTAGAGTGTGTTTTCTTAATGTAACTATTTAGAAGACATGCCAGTCCATAATAACTACCACCCACCATACCATATTACTTGTGTATATTGTATACACAATATACACAAGTAATATGGTATACGGAGATATAATTATTGCGAGCAATTATTTACAGGAGATTGTTTGTCAAAGAATTGCAACAATATGAAATAAACATTCTACATGGCAAGAGAGTATGCAAAGGCGAATGAGTACAAATACTGTTGGGTAACAC
>LUGF01005671.1:23855-37988 GCA_001625245.1 Calycopis cecrops
TATATATTGTTGTGAGTGTTAATTAATGTAAGTGCAACAATTGTTAACTGATTTAAATTAATTAATTAATTAATCATAATGTCGTGAAACGAGGTACGGATTGGACAGCATGCCGTCGGTGCGATTGTTAGGAAAAAGAATTCGTACGAATACAAATGTTTAGTAAGAGGTAGGCCTAATTCGGCTGCATGCATGCAGCCGAATCAGGCTGGCACTACCGGGGAGATACCTCTCGCTTACTCGAAACCGGCTTAAAGTAACAGCTGTGTTGTCGCGTTTCGCGTGTAAGTAGCCGATGGCCTATGGAGGGAGGAGACTAAACTACAACTGACCTTGTAGTTTCGTTCCCTTTGCCACTGGCAGTAGCCACTAACCTTGTTGTCGAGCGCGGCGCCGTTCACATCTCCAGAGATGGGTTGGGTAGGTTAATAATCTCCGGCTAAGCTCCTGAGTCTGATATACAGGGTTAGTTTTTGATCACCGGCCATATTTAAAAATAAGGAAATAAACATCATTTCAAGGGTGTGTTTTAATTTTATCGTCTAATTTGTAATATTTTGTTACATAAACATCGTTTTGAAACTGTCCGTAACCTACGCGCATTAGCACCCGAAGAGTGTGTTGATCTCAACAGCATATTGTGCTTCGTATCGACTGAGCACGGCCGCCGCGCGCAGCGCGAATTATGTTACCCACACGGTATTTATTTTCGTACGGGACAAAAATATTTTTTATATTATTTTTCTTATTTGTTTTATTTCTTAAATCGAATGTATTATCGATTCTGGACTAAATCTGAAAATTTGGTTGATGACCCTGTATTATAGTACCATTCTCGTTGCCACTGGGAGCGGAACACTCGTAGATATTTTTTCTTGTATTAAAGACCTTAGAAGCAGTCGGAGTCATTTTGACCAACGCCCAACCACAACAACAACCCATAGACATCCGTATAGGGTACACAGATACGTTGCCCTCATCCCATTCCGCGGGCCACTCACACACCGTGGCAGCACTGACCTTGTTGTTGCGCGCGGCGTCATCCACCATCTCCAGAGGCAGGTCGTCCTCTCCCTCGGACTCGTCCTCCTCGGCGGCCATCTCCTCGTCCTCTTCGGTGCCCGACTCGGCGCCGTTTGAGATCACGCTCGGTACTCTGTAATAACACACACTAGTCATTTAACGTTTATTTCGTACCTTAATAAACCGTCCAAGTGCGAGTCGGACTCACACTCACACACGCGAGGGTTCCGTATCCTTTTCTTTTAGCTTCGGGATCTAGAGGAGAGGAGCAATCAACTTACATGAGTTGACAAACTTATATTTGCGGGTGGGTGCCTGCACACTTTTTGAATGAAACAAACTACACATATAAGTTGGAATTGACTTTTTCAGTGGTGTAATTACAATTTAGAAATTTTCCGATTTATTCCCATATCTGTTACATATACTTCTTGCCAAATTTCACAATTTTAGGTCAATGGGTGTACCCCTAAGTACCGTCGCCCGTAATTTGTGCATGTTGTAACTTTTTATTGCTTTATCTTAGGAAGTATGCTTCTTTTAACCATTAGACCTCAGTATTTGACATAAATTTCAGCTTGATCCTTTTAGGGTCAATTCACACCAAAAGCGCGGCGAAGGACAGCGAAGCGGAGCGCAGTTTATGTGTCACGCTTGCTTTTTCAACTTTATAATAATTACTATAATACTTATTATCGCATGAGAAACTCGAACGACACGCGCGGATTCCCGCGAAGTCGCCGGAATGCGCGAGAAGTCGCTGGAATGCTCCAGAAGTCTACCCTATCCAAAAAAGGTGTTGATAGGCGCACAACAAGTGTGTCCGTCTATCTGTGCGCCCTAAAGGGTTCCGTTTTTTTCTCTACGAAATGCGGATCCTTAAAAAGAAAATACTGAGAGTATCAGCTTCGACTCTTAACTGGAGTTTACTCAAACAACATGGTTCTGAAGTGAAAGATACGCAAGAGACTAAGTTAAGCTAAAGCTACAGCTAAGTAGTGTAACGCTCGATCGCTATTTCACTCCCATTTTTAGGGTTCCGTACCCAAAGGGTAAAAACGGGACCCTATTACTAAGGCTCCGTCCGTCCGTCTGTCACCAGGCTGTATCTCATGAACTATGATAGTTAGACAGTTGACATTTTCACAGATGGTGTATTTCTGTTGCCGCTATAACAACAAATACTAAAAAAACAAATAATATGAATATTTAAGGGCGGCCCCATACAATAAACGTGACTATTTTGCTCCCATACAAAAGATAAGCTCCCGTTTACGTTGATAATGGTACGGAACCCTTCGTGCGCGAGTCCGACTCGCACTTGGCCGGTTTTTTAAACCACGCCACACCATTATGTCACATCCGTAATATCTCTTCTCCTGCGGGGAAAGAAGGGGTCTGTGCCATCGGCTCCCTAAACCAAGGAGACAGAAGTCTTCGCTAGTCGGATGACATGTAGACGATTGCAAATAATATTTCCACCAGTAGTAGTATCAGCCCGAAAGAAAAAATACAATTTGTTTCTTTAGGGATCTCCAAAAAGAGACCTTAAGGGCCTCGTATTCACATAGGGACATTTACTCGCGACACACGATAATTCTGAGCAAGACATTCCACATGCGCAACGACGTTTGAAATGTCACGACGCATGTACGCAAGTCCTAGCACGTAAACTTCATTTCGGACAATGTGCCCAAGTGGAGATACGCGGTTTAAAATCAATATTGTATGTACGTCTGTCGGTATGTCCATTTATCAAGACGCTTTCTAAAATATGAGAGGAATTGAGGTGAAATATGAATTCTTCAATCTCTGAAGAAAACTTAACGACATTATAGATGCTACAGTTAAGTTCCCAAAGTAATAAAAGTAACTATCAATTATATTATTACTAGCTGCGCCCCGCGGTTTCATCCGCGTAAATTTCGATCCCGTGGAAAATCTTACTTTGGCATCCCATAGGAACATTATTTTCGGGATAAAAACTACTGTGTTAATCCGTGTTCTCTCTATGTGTATGCCAAATTTCATGAAAATCGATTCAGCAGTTTTTGCGTGAAGGAGTAACAAACAAACAAACATACAAACAAACTTTCGCATTTATAATTTTAGTAGGATTATCTAAGGCGTTATATCCAAGACTTGACAGAACCCTTCAGTCCCATCTATTTTTTTTTTGTAATAAGGGAGCAAACGAGCAGTCGCAACTATTTTCTTAACTACCGAAGCCAATACACATCCGCACTAGGTTATACAGATGCGTTGCCCACCTCCCTCCTACATGAGCCATTTTATACCTAGACTAGCTGTGACCCGCGGTTTCACCCGCGTTAATTTCTAAGAAATCCATATAAACTTCAACACCCTATTTCACCCCCTTAGGGGTTGAATTTCTAGAAATCCTTTCTTAGCGGATGCCTACGTCGTAACATCTACCTGGATGCCAAATTTCAGCTTGATCCGTCCAGTGGTTTGGGCTGTGCGTTGATAGATGGCTATGACACGTTTGAGTTTTATATATATAGATAGATTTTGTCTCCTAAGAATTTTCAACTGCATTGTCTACGTGCATGATGTCAAGCATGAATCATTATATCGTTTTATTATTCTGAATACTACGTAATAAAAGGATAATATTATGTCGATTCTAAAATCGTCACAAGTTGTAAAAAGCAGCGGTACTTCTTGTTTTCATTACACTATCGTAAAGTGATTGCTAAGACAGCGCACCTCTCAACGTTTTTACATTCCCGGGGGCCCTTAAAGGGAAGCCATATCAAAATTATGCGGGCCGAAGGGTGGCAAGGGAGGTGGACAAAATGTCCGCATGAAATTATGCGGATGTCTAAGAACGTATGTGTCATCAATTAGCCGACTGCTACGGGCCTTTATATTAAAAAAATACAAGACTAGTCAAGAACGCTCCGACTGCTCGTTTGCCCTAAAAAACGGCCACGAAATATCACGCGACAGATCGCCGCGGCCTGGCGCAGTCGATTCGTTTCGTTGAATATAAATTGGGAGGGCGATTTGCGTCGAAATTCCGCTCGGCGATAACACACTGTTTGTAAACTTCACCAGTAGGCGACGTTGCTTACGCGGCTATACGTGACATTCGCTAAAGGCTAGACAGCCATCATCATCAGCCCCAATCTAGTTACTATTAACGTGACAACTTTTTTCTATAGCACGTCAAGCTGACATTCGGAGCTAATATTTTAATTTACACAATTTAGTAAGAGGTAGTGCCACACTGTATGTGTGTATTGTCGGCATGCAGCCGAATTGGGCCGGCACGACCGGGGAGGTACCTCTCGCTTACACGAGACCGGCGTGAAGTGACAGCTGTGTTATAGAAGTGGAAGGAGAAAGGAGGGCAACGCATCTGTATACTTTCTATATGGATGTCTATGGGCGTCGGTAGTCATGAAAATGGCCTGACTGCTCGTTTGCCCCCCCATACCATAAAAAAAAAGCAATCCAAGCAATCGGATCTTTGAAACTGTATAATCGAAATAAACGAGTAATCAAAGCCACTCGGTGATTCTTATTAACATCCGCAAATGCAAAAGCGTTTTACTCCTTCACCCCAAACCTCAAATGAGCCACCGTCTACTCACAACCGCTCGAAACGCGTCATCATAGTCATCAGCACTTTCAAGGCAAAGCAGCGGCATTAGCTGCAGCATGGCACTACCTCTTACTTAAACTAGCTCGACAAAACTTAACTACCACATAAGTTCTCAATATTCACTACTACTACTAAGTCCCGAACAGGCTAACTGTGACTTTAATAAGGACCTGTTAAACTGACTCTTAACATATTTAGTTAATAAGAATGACGCGACCAATGCACAGACATGCATAATGGAGTAGAGTAACAAAACAGTGCATATGCACTTATGTCACACTTTTGCACTATTATTATGGTGCAAAAATGCATTACTCACCTGTGTTGTGGTGGTGCTGGATGGACGGGTAGTGACAGTGAGTCCAGGTCCGGTGGCTCTGGCACACCGTGTAGTTTGCACAATTCCCTCAATAGTATACCAACCTGGAAGAACGATACTTTCATTTTTATTACTAGTTTTGTATAGAGGGAAAACAATTGGGAAGGACAAGTCCAGCAGTAGACGACGGTAGCTAGATGATGATGATGATGATGATGATAATAATAACCGAATAATGATGATAATAACAAGCATGTAAAATCAGCACAATCAGATGTTATACCTGCAGGTGTGTTGTTTTCATCTTCTCCTAATCGGCCTCATAAATTGGGCGAAACGCGACAGAAAAGCAATCACTACTGGCCCATATTATATCAATTTAAAAAAAAATATTAAAACTAGCTCCGCCCTGCGATTTCACCCGCATCATAAGTTTCGATCCCACGGAAATATCGAGATAATATATAGCCTATATGTTGACCTGACCTGTTAGTAATATACATACATGCAAAATTTAAGTAAATCTATACAGTGCTTTTTGAATTTAGCCCAGACATACCTACAGACAAACAGACAAAAATTCTTAAACTATATTTTTGGCCTCAGTATCGTTTGTAGATCACGCCCCAAGTAATATTTCAAAAAAATATTCAATGTACAGTTTTGACTTTCGGTTTTACGATTTTATTATATGTATAGATTTCATTAATTGTGGCTATCAATTTTAAACTACTCAAAATATATATATATCATAAAATTAGTTTTAATACTCATAACATAAATCATCATCAATAGAGTGCATATATCTCCATAACTAGAAATTATATTACCAACATTCTCTTTTTATTTAGTATAGGGCGTCTAACAAACAAAAAGCGCAAACTTCAAAACACTTCATTATATAAACATACCCAATACATACAAAACATGGTCACAAAGTAATTTTTATTAAATAATAAAATTTGTAAAACAACTACAATATTCATTAGTCAATTTTTTGTCTTTTTTATAAATCTTACCTGATTAATAACATGATTGTCTCTTCCTTGTGTGTGACTTAGTATCTGGACAGCATTTGTCACAATGGGGTCTTCACTGTCCGCAAACCACACTGGAGGTGTGGTCGGGTATGTCTCCTGTAACAACATTAGCCACATACATTACATTTGCCTACTGTAGAAGAACTAGAAAGGAGACATGGAGGGACATCCCTATGCTTTGGCCATTGTTGCTGTTAACACTTTTTTTGCACTGGGGGTCCGAATGCTCTTAAATAAATAAGTACCATCTATTTTTTGGCAATATACAATAACAGTCCCTTCAATCACTGTCTAAAATCATATAAACACGAAATATTATCAACACAAAATAAACATTTTATTTATTTTGTAAGCTTTGCAGTATCCTCTAAGCAAAGTTTCTAAACTGTAGGTTAAGTAGAAATTATGTTAAACTAGCATGTAGACTTAGATCCAGACACTATCCATCGGCAAAGTTTGCATATCTATTGAAAAAAGGTGATTCTTCCAACTGTCTGTAATAAACCTGAAGGCTGAAGATGTGCAACATTTGCTGATGGATTGTGTCAGGAATAAGTATGAACGAGAATCACTGCTAAACGAATTTAAGTTGAACTTCATAGATGTAGTAGATCCAGAGTATATTCTCAAAACCAACATCATAGGTATGCATGATATATGATGGGGCTGCCATGGCCTTATTGGATAAAAACCCCGAATTAAAATAAAGATTTAAATAAAAATATCAAAAGCTCATCATTTGAAATTGCATTGAAAACTATTTGCATTGATCATTAAAACAATATCATACCTATTAAAAAATCTTACTAGTTTTTTTTACTTAATGTAACATTACAATATTAATAATACTATGATTTAAATATTTTCTTTTTAATTATAAACATTCTCAATGTTTCTGTTCTACATAAGCTAGTCCTTCTTCTGTATGACAATGTTATTCATTTAATAGTAAACCTTAAACTTTAAAATTAGATAGGGTTGTAGGGAGTAGACTATAAAACATTAATGTTAAAAAATATAATTGTAAAATTAATTTTGAATAAAATATTTGAATTTGTAACCAACAACAGATATAGTAAGCAGTTTGCCCAAAATCTATAAGCCCTTCCTACTTTTCTAATTCAATATCAAATCAAAAGAGAACACCTAGATGAAGGACTGATGGTTTAATGCTGGCTATCTTCAAATGTCTGTTGCACTATACACACACATCAACCCTTGACATTACAACATGTTTATAAATTTAAAAAATTCCAATAATACTTCTTTAAAGTAGTTGAAATGAAACCTCATGAACTAATGAAGAAAAATCATTATTGAAACAAAACTGCTATATATTTTATGACACAATAGTTTCTTCAAAGATCTGTATGTTCTGATTATAAGTACTCGTATTAGCTAATTGTTTTAGAAATTATCTTATCTAATGTCGGTAACACTGAACCTTGAAGCTTGAGATGTGTATGCTGTGCTAGTCTTGCTCAATGTGTATATTAATATATATTGATATTTTAATTAATATATAATTAAAATATATTGATAATTATATAGAATATGTACTTTTAAACATAGTAAACACAGATGTTGAGTATAAAAATTTTCACACTTTTAATTAACAATAACATATTTCTAAAAAAAATTCTATATTTTTTTTTCAGATTTCCATCTATTTTTTTGTAGTAAACCATTTAGAACAAACAAGCAATCAGAGCCATGCAGTGTCTACCAACATTTATAACATCCACACATATGTATACAGTTACTGATTTTGCAGATGGGTTTCCTCCTTCATTGCTTTCCCCCTCAATGGTCCACCAGTTAATCACATCCAGAATAATATGCAATAGAATAAAAATGTTTAGGAGGTTGCATCATGTGAACAAGAGGTACCTCAGAAGTTATGCCTACTCGACTTGGTTGGGTTCATCAATAAGATTACCTTAAACTACTATTAATAAGTCATATTTAATTACTATGGTGATTTATTTAAAAAAAGATATAAGTTTTAAGGAAAAAATAAAAAAAAATGAAACTCATAAGCAAATCTTATGTTGTATTGATCATTAATGTGTAAATATAATTATTAATAATACAAACAAGGTCATTATCATAAAAGTGAATAATTGTGAAAGGAAGGTAATTCTAGAGTAATGCAATAAATTATCTACCATCGATAAATAACACTGAAACAAAACAGATAATAAGTATTCACTTTGTTTTGAAACAAGTTCTTAGAATATTGACTGATACCATGCATGATTTGTTCTCATATGACACAATGTTATAATCCTTTCATAAACATCCATATATTCAACAGAATGTGATTAAATACTGCAGATAATAATTATTATTGTAATTATATACACAGAAATAGAACACTATTATTGTTATAACTAACTATAAATTATAATGAGTACACCTTGTCTACTAGAATGGGTTTGACATATGGGAAGAGATCAATTGTTATTTACATATGACAAAATATACACAATAGATGAGCATAAAAAAGCAGGTAGACAGCATGACTAAGAACCTTTGTCCTAAAAACCCGCGTATTTACCGTTACCCAAATAATACGATCTTAGCTTTCTACTATCTATACTTGTCGCAAACGAAATTTAGACTGTATTTATCTATGTAATTAAATATTATGTTTATTGCACTTATCAAACGTCAATACAAATTATTTGTAGTAATTAAAATATATTTAGTTACGGAAAAACACACGTAGATACGGAAAAGGAGTCCCACGTTTCCTGAAAAATAGCAAAATAACTTCCGTATACCTTTTGTTGACAGCCCTGCCCTCATAAACAGGAGTCTTTGTCCAGGAGAGCGATAATCAATAAAAGCAAACTCGTTATTTGCGAGCCCAGAAATCCAATACAACTTCACTATAATATTAAGTATGAGCACTTACGGTGATATTTGCATGTATTTCATATTTCTTTCCATTTTTGCCAACGAATCTGCAGGTCAGTTCGTCGACACTAGCTGACATTATCTGAAATCGCTCATGGCTTTTTGGAAACACTTGTTCTAACGTCTTAATTTCTAACTTAAGAGTATTTAAGCAAGCCATTAGTGCATAGGAACACTAATATTTAACTAAATAACAAATTTTCACTTTAGAATGCATATGAATAACTTTACGTTCACCTCCGACCAAGCAAAATGGCGGAACGCAATTAAGGTTGGGATATTTATTGACGATAGAGGGCGTATCTGAAAAAGTTATTGATGTGCAACATTTTTAATCAATAGATTTTGCATTGAAATTGTATGGTTGTTTTGTTATAGGTAGTATGGACCGTTATTTTTTATTCTTGGAATGTAAAACGTTAATATAATACAACTATAATAGTATTTACATGATTTTAAAAAGTCTTAATAAAAATACATATTTCATGGAGTTACAGAAAAATCTTAGATTACGTATACTAAGGAAAAAATAGCTAGCTAGGAAAAAAATGCAGTTGTAGCCTACTGGGATTGCTGATACAAGTGAAAACCTAGTTAGCTTATTGATACGAACTAATAAGAATTTTCCATGCCAAACGCCAGAAAAGAATTTTTCACTTAAAAAAACGAGTAAGAAAATGAATGTAAGCTTGAATGCTATGAATGCATCATACTAACGAATGAATACAATGAATTATTGAATTAGATTTCAGACTATATAAGGTCTTAAATCCGAAATCACCTACACAATGCATTAATAGCATTAAATCGTGACTTAAAATATCCCATCACATATTATTTATATAGAACTCATAGTAATTCTTAATAAAATATTCATATTAAATGTGTTAACGTTCAAATCCCATGTTTAATATTTAATAGATATTTTTTAAAAATCCGATCGTCTAAAAACATAAGTGTAGTAAAAACATAAGTAAAAACATATGTATATGAAACAAAATTTACTTTAGATAGTTGCTTAAATTTTTGTATTAAGCAACTAAAGGATATAATGTATAAGTTATTAGTAAGCAGACTATATTTTTCTAAAGATATAATTAACATTGTCAAACTTATTAATTTAGTTAATATTCATCACAAATGGAGGTATGATCTCATGATTTTAGCCTGTTTACGGACAAAACATAATAAAAAAAAAGAAAATTCAAAAGTCAAAACTCAAATGTCAGATAGCAAAATATTTTTGTTTACAAAATTACAAATTAAAATTTAGTTTAAATAGTATAGTATAGTAAAAATATTTTATTTGTTAATTAAATTATTATCTTATCATGTAACTTTCCATAATGTTATCCTAAAGGATATGAATATAATCGATTTATATAAGGTTATTAAAAATGGATAGCCGATCTAGAAGTTTGTCCAGAAAATCTTCGAAAAGAAATCGCTCTCGTTCTGGGAATAGTGATTCAAGAGAGCGTTTCGAAGTACCAAAAGGTTGTTCTATTTCAACTAGCAGTAGTAGTTCTAGGGCTACTGTGACTAGCAAATCAGATACAGATTCTGAATTCAGTTTTCTATATTTCAAAAGGGATTTAAATAAATTAATTTTAAATAGTAGTGATACAAATACCGTTGCTAATAGTATAGATGATTTTTGGATATTTGTAAAGAAATATGAATCCACGTTAAAGAAAAACGGAAAACCAGTTTTTGTGAAAGACAACAAGGATGCAGATGCAATAAATGAGGAAATACCAAACACATTTTCTAAACACAATTGCATAAATTTTGTATGTAAAATGAAATTTATAGAGAGTGTGCACGAGGAAAGAAACAGCAAAAGATTAAATAAAGATATATTTAATGCGTTTTTAAAAATAATATCCATATACTTAGATTTTAAGAATAAGGAAAAATATGAAAAATTAAGAAAACTCAGGAAAGCTCAAAGCGAATTACCAGTAGCTAAATATAGGTAATAATTAATTAAATCTATTTTGAAATAAATAGTAATAAAGTTTGTATAGCACAAATTGTATGTGTAGGAATAGTTGTGTCCGCTCAGAATACTATAATACTGGAAATAATAACAATGAACATGATTCTGTAGTAAAGGTGTTTAAGCAATGTCAGCATGGTGTATACTTTTTTTTTTTTTCGTGGGGAAATGCATTTATGCACTGCCACAGGACCGAGGGTGAGGTCCTGTGGATGTGTTTGGGCTCCCGGATAAACCGAATACTCACTAAAGCCCAGTGGGTGCCATCGGCCGCCTATACTGAGGTGCCCCAGATCTGTCAGCAACAGGGAATGGTGTATACTCTGTGCCATAGGTTCTTAAGTAATAGACACAGCTTAGGTCTTTATTCTTAAAAAAATTTAAAGAACAAAATGCATTACATTTTTGCATTTGATAAACATGCTTGGTCAGATAATTATATTTATACTAGCTGCGCCCCGCGGTTTCACCCGCGTAACTTTCGATCCCGTGGGAATATCGGGATGAAAAATAGATGTTGGCCGATTCTCTGACCTACTCAATATGCTCACAAAATTTCATGAGAATCGGTCAAGCCGTTTCGGAGGAGTATGGCAACGAAAACTGTGACACGAGATTTTTATATATTAGATAATCTCATTATAATAAATCTCATTTTCATTTTATAAGTAATTATCATAATGATCAGCCCGAGGCTGCCATTATAGTATGATTGTTGTTTTATAAATTGCTTATTTTTTAGGGAAGAAATAGTGAATGCTGTTAAGAATGAGAAAGTGGTGATAGTTGCTGGTGACACTGGTTGTGGAAAATCTACACAGGTACCACAATACCTACATGGCGCTGGTTATCAAAACATTGGTAAGATTTATAATATAAGTGTTTTAGAGAACATAAACTACTAGCTGAAACCTCATATCATCCTTCACTGGATGTATTTACGTACAAGTTATGAATTTACTTTAGAACGGGTATCTAAAGCTGCATTAGCAGGCTCCTATGAAATATGGCTAGGTAGGGGGAGTAAGCCTGAGTAGTAAAGGTGAGTGTTGATGATCATCACAAAGAGGCCTCTTAAACCTACACCCGGAATCACAAGTCCCGGGGCTACTCGGGGTTACTTCCTCTGCCACACGATGGACCCGGCACCCGCACGGTGAATCCATGGAATGCTAAGAAGTTCGTCTCAAGTTGTGGCAGATACAGGCTTAATAAAACATTCTAAATATTTGGGACCACATCTTGTATTTACCTATATTATTATCTGTATCTGTATATACATGGATCTTCTACCTTTTTTTATAGCATGGAAGGCAAACAAGCCTCCTGGTGGAAAGAGATCTTGTTTTTGATATAACAAAAAGGAAAAATTTTGTTTGTTTTTATCAAATAAGATCCAAAATTACTAAGACCAAATAGAAAGCCACATTATCAAGAAGTAAGATATATTTTAGAGTGATTATTATTTTTGATGCCCAACATGTTTTTCAGCTTGTACACAGCCACGAAGAATTGCATGCATTTCTCTATCAAAACGAGTAGCATTTGAGACCCTCACACAGTTTGAGAGTAAAGTTGGTTATCAGATAAGATTTGAGAAGAGCAAGACTGCTGATACGAAAATTTGCTTTATAACGGAAGGACTATTACTGAGACAGGTAATTAAATTTATTCAGTACTTGTTGCATCACATGCCATGACACACATTGGGCCAGGATGACTTGGAAGAAACCTCTTGCTCACACAATACTGGAGCAGTACTGTGTTTAGTATGTGCCGATGTTATAAAAAAATTAAGAATATGGGCTTTTGGAAGTAATTGCTATCCTTTTAAATTGTTGGAATACAGAAAAGCATATTAGCAACATCTTGTTCATGGCCGAAAACTAAGGTAGATGAGGGTGAAGTATTTGAACTGTAGTAGGCCTAGGACTTGCTTGTGCAGATGTAGCTTAACACTTTCATGTAGGTACCCACCTTAAAGGTTTGTGATCATTGTCGCTCATGCTAGAGACATTTATAAAGGGTAGTATTTAAACGAGTGACTGTAAATTAAAATTTGAGGTGTCAAAAATAATGAATTTAGCATACAGAATTACTAAGTGAGCGACTGACTGCAAGCGACGAGAAATCAATAGAACAGCAACTTACAAACATCAATTTGAGCTACTTAAAATACAAAATGAGAAACTCCATAATATTTGAGCGACCTAATAATTATTTGAGTGACAACATTACGTCCTGCATTTTTTTCAATATTTGGTAAACTATTTAAATATACTGAGCTGCATTTTATCTTAAATTAAGTGTTTTGAATACAAAAACGTATTTAAAAAATTCTATAGTGAGCAGTGTTTTGTGAGCACACATTTTATTTATAAATTTGCTTATGAAAAAAATATTTGTATAATAATAATAATAATAATAATAAATGCTGCTGGACCGGTTCAGTCGAGGGTGTTCTTGGTGGATATAACCGTTCCATACGATGAAAATTTCTTCTCCTTCCTCCATGCGCCACCGGCTTACTTACACACTGCACGAAACGCGCCAACACAGCTGTCCCTTCACGCCGGTCTCGTGTACGCGAGAGGTACTTCCTCGGTCGTGCCGGCCCAATTTGGCTATTGTATGGCACTACCATGGGAAAATGTTTCATTCCCATGGGAAAACGGGTAAACTTCTAAACGGCTTGACCGATTGGGTTGAAATTTTATATGGGTATTTCGACGGTTACCTGGACGGTATAAAAATACAATTGGATCCGGTAGGTGGCTCTGTTGTCGGAATGTCAACATCTAAACGGCTGGACCGATTGGGTAGAAATTTCGTTGATTCGTTGATTCGTCGCCCTGCCGCGCGCTATTCAAATTCGCGGGCAGCGAACAATCTGTAGTTTTCATTAAAAAATAATATCAATGTAAAAAACACAACAGCTCAAATAGATTATCAGTCATCCACAAACAGTAATAAAGCAGCTCACAAAACGTAGCTCAAACTGAACTTTATAGCAGCTCGTTATGTAAAACTTCATTTAGAAAAGTCTCCTAACATAATATTAACGTTGCCCGCTTTGTATTTCTAGTCGCTCACTTAGTATTTTTAGTCGCTCACTTAGTAATTTCGTCGCTCAGCTAGATTTTTAATATGCAAAATTGATTAATCGCAGCTCACGTTTTGTAAGCTCGATTTGAAT
>LUGF01005671.1:39030-52831 GCA_001625245.1 Calycopis cecrops
TCCTTTGTTTCGCTGAGCAGCCGTTCGCCTTACGCGACTTTACTATAATAGCAAGCTATTGTAGTAAGAGGTCTGTCTCGGACCGAGGTCTGAGCCAGGTCGCTCGTTTTATTATTCCCCTTATGTATGTGCCGATGTTATAAAAAAATTAGGAATATGGACTTTTGGAAGTAATTGCTATCCCTTTAAATTGTTGCAATACAGAAAAGCATATTAGCAACATCTTGTTCATGGCCGAAAACTAAGGTGGATGAGGGTGAGGTATTTGAACTGTAGTAGGCCTGGGACCTGCTTATGCAGATGTAGCTTAACACTTTTCATTTAGGTACCTTAAAGGTTTGTAGTCATTGTTGCTCATGCTAGAGACATTTATAAAATGTCTTGCCTATCTTGCTTTTTTATGATTTTATTAATGCACCTTCACTTATGTACAACTAGCAGTGCCCGGCGGTTTCACCCGCGTTTAATTTCTAAGAAATTCATATAAACTTCAACACCCTATTTCACCCCCTTAGGGGTTGAATTTCTAAAAATCCTTTCTTAGCGGATGCCTACGTCGTAACATCTACCTGGATGCCAAATTTCAGTTGATCCGTCCAGTGGTTTGGGCTGTGCGTCGATAGCTAGCTATGTTACGTTTGAGTTTTATATATGTACAATTTACACAAAGTGTGTTATAAAGATGTCTATGATTATAATAACCACAAGTTGTATGGATGAAAGCTAAGGGTCAATTCACACCAAAAGCGCGGCGAAGCGCAGCGAAGCGAAGAGCAGTTTCTGTGTCATATGAATTTCAACATTATAATAATTACTATAATACTTATTATCGCATGAGAAACTCGAACGAGACGCGCGGATTCTCGCGACTGCGCGAGAAGTCGCTGGAATCCGCGCGAAAGTCGCGAGAATTCGATAATAAGTACTACAGTAATGAAAATAAAGTTTAAATTTATATGTGAAATTTATATTATTTAAATTTATATTTATATGTGTGAAAGTGCGCTTCGCCGCGCTTTTGGTGTGAATTGACCCTTAGGAAATGGAAATTGAACTTTCACATACCATTGTTTGAGTAACATCCTTGTATCAACCGGCCTATGTTGATGGTAGTATTTCTACTTCAAAATAATCACTTAATGACAATTATCTAATTTCAGATGTCTTCTGAAAGTTTACCAGACTACGATGTGATAATTCTCGATGAGATTCACGAGAGACATCTAATGGGTGACTTTCTGCTGGGCATTCTCAAATGCCTCATACACACACGGAACGACATTAAGCTGGTGCTCATGTCTGCGACCATCAACATACAGCTCTTCAAGGATTACTTCTCCGCGGAGTCTGCCGTTGTGATACAAGCGAGTAAAATTTTTGTTTAAAGGTTATTTGTCTGGTTGGTTCATGAAAGTGAAAGGCGATAATTACCATGTTTTAGTAAGATGTAATACCATTGAAGAATCGCTTCCGATTCAGATCAGCATGTCTGGGTACCTATTGCTCACAAGATACTACATTAAAAGTAGCAGCCATTCTATCGCGCTTCGTACAGCTTGTGAGTAGACAGTGACTATGGGGTAGATGGGGTGAAGGCGACAATGCGTCTGATAATCATAACCATGCGCCCCAATATGATATTGCTCGATCATTGGCTCGCCTATGCTGTATACACCTGTTTATTGATGGATGCCTATGAAAGCAGTGGACAATGACGACGTATAATTCTAAGTGTAATGATGATCCTAGCACAGTGGTTGGCTAGGTATGATTGTGACAATATTATTGTTCATTGACAGAGACATATAAAGCTTTTAATTTACATAGTTAGGGGTAATTCAAGTATTACATAATCGCTGAATGTGGTAGGGGACTATTTGCTTTGCTTATGTCCTTGCAATTTCAAGTAATATGTACACTGATTTTTTCTGATAAAGGGGAGGGGGGGTGGAGGTTTAAAGATTACAAACAATCTGTTTACGTCATACTTGAATGATCCCTTATGTAGTTAGTCTCTGTCTCTACACAGCAATGCAATCGAAGAAGCAATGAAAAGGATGTCATCGAGTAATTTTTCATGAGGCAGAAAATTTTGCGGCCTTTCTGGTGAAACAGATTTTCAGTGATAATTTGTTGCAGGTACCCGGGCGTTTGTACCCGATACAGTTGAATTACAAGCCAATATTAATAGAGGACAAACCGACTCGGGACGACCGGTTGGACCCTCAACCATATGTTCAGCTGATGCAGCTCATAGATAGCAAATATCCCAGTAAGTATATTGTTTTTTTTTTATAACACGAAACGCGATAATATAGCTTTTATTCAGGCGTTAAGGCCTAGACGAGGGAATAAAATCCGCGGACAAAAATCCCTCGAGGGATTTTTTTATAAAGAAGATAAAAAGAGCATAAATTAAAAGGATTCAAGTTATTAGTCCCTCGTTAGAAATCTCAGTGGTTTAGTACAAATAGGGTTATATTGCAATCTTTAATTATATATCAAATGATATCTGAATTTCAAAAGGTGTTTTATAAACACAGATGCTTATTAAAGTAAAGGACTAAGAGGTAATGCCATGCTTGTAAGAGGTCGCATTTCAGCTAAATTGGACCAGCACAACAGCAGTGTTACCTCTTGCAATAAAAATCCAGGATCGTACGAGTTGGTACGAAGTATAGAGAATCGGAGTCCGTAAAACGTAACGTAACCATAGTACAAAGGTTTTATTTTTCTTTAAATGTTCCTTCGATTATATTCAACAATTAATCGATTGTCATGAAAAATATTTTTTTATTTCTCAGTCACAAAATTGCGAATGGTCCAGATTTTTTACATTTTTATACAAGAAAATATGACAATGATCCGAAAAAAGTCATACAACCGTTCACACCTAAGTATCAACCTCAAACAGCTGATTGTGTTTCCCATCCACTTTAATTGTAACTGTATGTATCTTTATTTTAAACATATTTTTATTAAATGATTAGATAAACAGACTTTGTACTCATCTACTGTTGGGTCAATAATTAATTTTAATGAAAAAAACAGATTAAAATTTAATTTTAATTATATTAATTGTCGGTTTCGATGACTCATAATCAGGCACACGTGCTCTAACTCTTCGCGTTGTTGATGGAAAAAGATTTTTCAAACCTAAGAATCCTAAGGAAGAGGTCGTTTGAAGATACCATACCATAGAAAACCTACTCCAATTCCCCGTGCGATATTCCAGGTGAGGAGCGCGGTGACCTGCTCGTCTTCATGTCTGGAGTACAGGAGATCACGGCGATATGTGATGCAGCGCAGCAGTACGCGGAGAAGAACAAGACCTGGATAGTGCTGCCGCTGCACAGCGGGCTGTCGCTGGCGGACCAGGATAAGGTACGAATATACTGATCCAATATCGGCTACGGCGACCATGTGTAAAATATAGGTATAAACATACAAGGTTGATAAAAGCGAGAGGCATTAAATAAAACTACGCATACTATAAGTGCCTACTATGAATCTGAAACTATTAAAAAAAAATTACGCGAAGTATACGAAAACACTTTTTTCAAACAAAATAAATAGCTTACTACCCTTTGCAGCCACCGGCCTCCTCACACGGGGCAATGACCCCGTCAGTCGGCCTGTAGTCAGCTGACGTTATACAGAGTGTTCGAATTGAGAAAAAACTTTGAATAAATCCTGTGGCTAAACTATTGCTCCGATTGATCTGATTTTTGTTGTGTACCCTGGAAATGATACACTACATATGTGATTTCATTTAATGCCTCTCACTTTTATCAACCATGCACAAGTTTGTGCGCAGGACACAAGTGCACTCTCTACTCCTCCGTACTCCTCGTTCTCATGTCTCGCTGGAGAGAAACCAGGCGTAGGACCGACGGCTTAACATGGAGGAGCGGGGACAGATTACCACCAACTTCTTGACTCCCGACTATTATTGGAAATTGAAAAATTTCAGCCACACTTTTAGTTCCGACCCGGGATTCAAACACGGAACCTCACGTCTGTGGTTGAACTGTGGTAAAACTAGACCACGCGACAGACCACGAAGATAATCTTCATAACAGCTATAACTTTCAGAAGTGGTCCTTTTTCCTCTGGAGTAACAGTTGTCTGTTTACTGGTGATCACTTAAAATCAGGTGACTCTACTGTTCGTTTGCTCCTGATGCTATTTAAAAAAAAATGTGTTTGCTTTTGATCACACAACTGAAGTAAAACTTATTAGTGATTTTCATTAATACCTTAGTTACATTGACATGTCATATGATATTTATTTTTTAAATACAAAAAAGTTTCACTCAAATCGAATTTTAATTTTGAATGACAACTTCCATTGCCCTCGCCCAATATGTGATTTTTGTAACGCTCTCGCCATCTTACTCCCCATCTCAAGATGGTTGGGCACGGCGCTGGCGTGGGTTAATTAAACAGAACTTGGCTGAGTTATCTGATTTAGGCGCAGCGCAGACGACACACTTTTTGTGCGATCGAGTCTGCGGCGCACAAAAAGTCTGCATGGCGCGCAAAAAGTCGGTCGCGGATTTTTCACAGACTCAACGCACACGACGCACATCTTCGAACATTCTGTTTATCATGATACTCTGCCTTTGAAGTATCATAACTTGCTGGTCTATTTTGTATTTGTTGTATTAATATAGTTACATCGACCTCTGGCGCCAGGATCGCGTGCGTTACGTCCATTCCGATGGCCAACTAAAGTGTACGCCGTCTGCGTTAGCGCGCGTTGAAGCAAACGTTCAATTTTTTTCACACACTTTTTGTGCGGCGCGGCGCGGCGCGGCGCGGTGCGGTCTGCCCGTTTACACGGATTTTATGTGCGCCGGACTTTTCCGCGTCGTGTGCGTTACTGCATATAATTGCATAGGTTCTATTTTCACAGACTAAAAAGTGCGTCACGGATAGTCTGTCGTCTGCGCTGCGCCTTATTCAGATTTTAACATAGAACAATTCATTTTGCATCTCTCCGTCTTGGTGGTTCGTGCCGAAGAGGAAGAATACACTCACGGAAGCGGAAACGTCACTTAAATGTCACAGATTATACACAGAAATCAATAGTTTGCCACTCACTTATCGTGTTTTAACGTTCGTAAACTAGATGGCGGTGATACGCATATCTGGCGTGAACACAAGAGTTGACATACAGCTCTGAGTTGTATATCATTTCGACTTTGTATAACATGAAGTGTTGTATTGCAGGTTTTCGACTACCCTCCCGATGGCGTCAGGAAGTGCATAGTGTCTACGAACATAGCGGAGACGTCCGTCACTATAGACGGCATACGATTTGTCGTCGATTCTGGTAAGGTGAGTCGAATGCTGTCTTTGGTTGTCGCTATTTTTTTTTATGATATAGGGGGCAAACGAGCAGGTGGTGAGTGACTACCGCCGCCCAGAGACATCCGCAAAACTAGGTGTCTTGCAGACGCGTTGCCGGCCTTTAAGGAAGAGGAATGCTCTTTTCTTGAAGATCCCTAAGTCGTATTGGATCGGAAATACCGAGGAAGGCAGCTGGTTCCATAGTACTGTTGTACGCGGTAAAAGTAATATCCTCGTTTAAGGTGTGCGCACATTATAACGACTCCACGCCGACTCCGCTCCATCTCAACTCGACTTATGGCATTCAAATGAAAGCTTTATGTTGTTTCTTAAGAGTGAATTAGTAATTTTTAGGGTTCCGTATCTCAAAGAGAAAAAACGGAACCCTTATAGGATCGCTTTGTTGTCCGTCTGTCTGTACGTCTGTCAAGACCTTTTTCTCTAAAACGCGTGAAGGGATTGAGCTGAAATTTTACGTCTTGAAAAAATCACACTTCTAAGTTACACAATAAAAAGTTATAGCCATTTATGCACAAATTTTGTATGAAAATGCACTTTGCCAAAAACCAAAAACTTACTGTTACTTCCCGTTGACCTGGAGTTGTGCAATTTGGCAAGAAGTAAGAACTTATAGCACATATATAGAAATAAATCTGAAAACTAGTAAATTATGTGTAGATCATTGGAAAAATCGTTATCAACTTATAACTGTAATTCGTTGCCTACTAAATGTGCGTGAGCAACCGCTTATATAAGTTTGTCAACTTAAACGGCATGCGTAAAGTTACAATAATTGAAAAAAAATACGTTTGGATTACGGAACCCTCGGTGTGCGAGTCGGACTCGCACTTGGCCGGTTTTTCTACTAATCGACGATTTTTTTATTGTAAGTAACACAACATAAACGCTTAAATTTGAATACAAGTCTTCGAGTTGAGTTGGAGAAGTCGGCTTGGAGTCGATATAATGTGCGACCTTTAAGGTGTATAGTTCAGATATTTAATACCTAAAGTAAAGACGTTTCTTTAAGTTGATATGTAAATATGATTGCAATGCTTCGTTGCACCAGATTGGGCATGCACGACCGGTTTGTGAGTTTTAATTCAATCAACAGATCTAAGTTTCTACGAAAATATTACACAAAGAAATGAGACTTAAAGACGATGAAAGTAGTGTTTCTCGAATATTAGACCAAGCTTAATGTAACTATATCATAGTAGATGTTTTCATATTAATACTTTATACTTTAAGGGGCAACCGAAAAGTATTTTTTTTAATGGACTACCGATACCACAAAATTGTTATATAGATGCGCAGTCCTCCTTCCTCCAAGGGGCCATCGAAAACTTAGGCTCAATTCACACCAAAAGCGCGGCGAAGCACAGCGAAGCGGAGCGCACTTTCAGTGTGATATAAATTTAAACTTTATTTTCATTACTGTAGTACTTATTATCGAATTCTCGAGACTTTCGCGCGGATTCCAGCGACTCCTCGCGCAGTTGCGGGAATACGCGCGACTCGTTCGAGTTTCTCATGCGATAATAAGTATTATAGTAATTATTATAAAGTTGAAATTCATAGGACACATAAACAGCGCTTCGCTTCGCCGCGCTTTTGGTGTGAATTGACCCTTACAAACCGCACAAAACACGATACTTTGCAGCGGCATTAGGTGAGCGAGAGACACGTTCCTGGCAGTAGGGTAACCATATGGCTCAAGGCCCGTGGCACATTCCTCGGATGGGGCCCATCTGATGAATTTTAAACATAAAAAGCTTTTTTTTTAATTGGGATTCTTCTATGACGGGGACGCCTTCCGACTGCGGTCTGTGGCATTAGTGTGGCCGTGGTTATCCAATCGCTGTTCCCAATTCGCCCCAATATCTCTTGTTAAAGTAGAAAATATGTATTTTGTTTACGTGTTTATAGAACCTTAATTAGCATCCTAATTAAGGTGTATACCTTTCATATTTGTATCTCCAGGTGAAGGAAATGAGCTACGACTCTTCTACTAAAATGCAACGGCTCAAGGAGTACTGGATATCCAAGGCAAGCGCTGACCAGAGGATGGGCAGGGCCGGTAGGACGGGTAAGTCACTACATAGTATAAAACAAAGCACACACAACAAGCCGTCTGTGTTTCTGTACGCTTAGATCTTTAAAGTTACGCTACGGATTTTGATGGGGTATTTTTATTAAATAGATACAGTGATTCAAGACGTTTATATGTATATTAACTCCATTTTTTTAAGTCCGAAGTCCACGCGGGCGAAGCTGCGGGCGGAAGATAGTTATTTCTATACAGGTTGTCCAAGAAAAAGGGACACATGTGTATTAACGGGGAATTTTTGAAAAAATCATGAGCGTTGGGGAGATATGCGGATCCAAAGTTTTAAAAATCTGAAACTTTTTTCATAAAAAAAAACACATAAAACGTGTAAAGTAAATGATTTTAAACTAGACGTGTTTGATAATTTTTTGTTATATGCATGAAATATTTAAATAAAGAACATTTAAAGCATCGCAACAGTACTGCAACGTTGATCCACTTTGCCTTAAAACGCGGGATCGGTCGCTCTGAACCACTGTGCAACGCACGCTCGTTTAAGATCAGCCGCCGCGTTAAGGGGAAGCGCTGTTATAGTAACTTTTGTTTTATGACTATATCTTTTTCATTATTAGATAAATTATGTTATTTCTTTTTGTATAATGTACCCTATCCTACATTAAAACAGGTGTCCCGTAGTCCTAGACAACCTGTATAAGTGTAATATAATAGAAATTCTTTATTCAGTATTCAGGTTACAAAATACACACACTGGAATTTACGTTTACCAGAACACGGTACAAGAGACATTTTAACATTACATAATATTATATTTGCTAAACAAATAACAACACGATTTAAAACAAGAATTAAAAAAAAAGTACAACAAAAGTATACTTATCATAGTTTTTATTCGCACATGTATTAGGCTTGAGGATAGTTTAAATACATAAAATGTCTTATGTCTGTCAGTATTTGGTGTCTATGAGCACACGCACCGCAAATTATTTTTGGCTCAATTTCTTCAAAATTTTAAAAGATGCTAAATAGATAATAAAACATATCGAGTTTAAATATAAACATTGAGATTAAAATTATTGTCGTTAGAATAAAGGTTTAAACACTGCAATCCGCCATGTTTAATGAAACAAAAAGCATAGGTTGTGACGTCACGTTTAAGTAAACATCGCAGTCAAGCGATCATCTTATTTTGCGAAAAACAGACGTGTACGGTTATTATTATGATTATACTAGCTGCGCCCCGCGGTTTCACCCGCGTAAATTTCAATCATGTGGAAAATAGAAAATCATCCCATAGTGTCTCATAGGAACATTTTTTCGGGATAAAAACTATCCTATGTGTTAATACCAGTTACCCTCTATGTGTGTGTCAAATTTCATGAAAATCGGTTCAGCAGTTTTTGCGTGAAGGAGTAACAAACAAACAAACAAACAAACATACAAACCTTCGCATTTATAATATTAGTAGGATAGTAGGATAGGAAGAGGCAATGCCCTCGAATTAGGCCATTCATAATCCCATTTTGTTCATTTCAGGGCCCGGCGTGTGTTACCGCGTCTACTCGGAAGACCAGTACAACGACATGGACGACTTCAGCACGCCGGAGGTGTCGCGCGTGCCGCTGGCGTCGCTGCTGCTGCTGATGAGCTCGCTGGGCGTCAGCGACGTCAGGCGGTTCCCCTTCATAGACTCGCCCCCTGAGCAGGCCATAGAGGACGCGATACTCGAGCTCAAACAACACGTGAGTGAAATTTTTACTGTAAGTTTTGCTGCGCGCCGCTCTGCTGCTGGCCTCTGTTCTGCTGCTGGCCTCTGTTCTGCTGCTGGTATTGTTGATGCTGCTGATGAGATGTTGCGTCAGCGACGTCAGGCAGTTCCTCTTCATAGACTCGCCCCCGGAGCAGGCCATAGAAGACGCTATACTCGAGCTCAAACTACACGTGAGTGAAATTTTTACTGTAAGTTTTGCTGCGCGCCGCTCTGCTGTTGGCCTCTGTTCTGCTGCTGGTATTGTTGATGCTGCTGATGAGATATTGCGTCAGCGACGTCAGGCAGTTCCTCTTCATAGACTCGCCCCCGAAGCAGGCCATAGAAGACGCTATACTCGAGCTCAAACAACATGTGAATGTTTTAAAAACTACATACACGGTGATTGTACAGTCGTTTTCGAACCGAAGCATACTAGTTTGGCTGCGCGCCGCTCTCCCCGAGCTGGCCTCGGTTCTGGCACTTGCGTCGTTGCTGCTGATGAGCTCTCCGGGCCTCAGCGATGTGAGTCAGTTTGCTTCGATAGACTCCACTCCCAGGCCATAGAGGACGCGATACTAGAGTAGAACACTCGAGACAGATCAGAGTTGACAGATGATACTTAAGATAGGAGATTACTAGTTTATATGATACCTGCAGCCTTCTTCTCACGATATAGGCTAGAAGCTGTCAAGTTATGGTCGATCTGTCGTTGATCCCTCTCTGCAATCTATGGCTATTCTTAAACCACAGTCTTAACTAGCTCGCTCGAGCTAGCTCAGACCCTTGAGTCAAATGATCGTATGTTTTCAGGGTGCTCTCACTTCGAATGAGAAGCTAACAGCGCTGGGCAAGACCCTGGCGAACCTGCCGGTGGAGGTGTCACTAGCTAAGGCGCTGGTGGCGGGCGCGGNCCGCCGCACAAGCTCGACTCGGCGCTGGCGCTGACGGCGGCGCTCGGCGTGCGCAGCGTGTACACCACGCACGCACACAGAGACATCGAGTGTCAGGTGAGAATTGTTCTAAGGGTGACAGCATACATGGTACTTTTAGACGCGGCGACCGGTGATTTTGCGACTGCATCGATTCAGCGACTCTCTGCGATCGGTCGCAGTAGACTTTTTTTTTTCTTCTGATGATATAGGAGGGCAAACGAGCAGCCGGAGCCATTTTCATGAATACCGACGCCCACAAACATCCGCATAGAGGCTATACAGATGCGCTGCCCTCCTTTCTCCTCCCACCTCCGTGGGCCACCGGCTACTTACACACCGCACGAAACGCGACAGCACAGCTGTCACTTTACGCCAGTCTCGTGTAAGCGAGAGGTACCTCCCCGGTCGTGCCGGCCCAATTCGACTGCATGCAAGCATGCAGTGTGGCACTACCTCTTACCAAAAGACTCGTGCGATTCTATCGATGCGGTCTCGCGACTGCATTTAGACGTGGCATCGGAATAGCGCGTTAATTAATATTAATCGACATACATTAGCGACTAAATCGCCGCGTCTAGTCGCTGCATTCAGCTTCTAAAAAACGACTAAATCGCCGATCGTCTGTCTCGTGTGTGCTGTCGCCATATCGTACAAGCTTCATTCGTAACGTATACACCACGCACGCACACAGGGACGTCGAGTGTCAGGTGAGTGTTGTTCCAGCGTACAAGCTGGACTCGTAGCGTGTACACCACGTACGCACACAGACATGTCAAGTGTCAGGTGAATGTTGTTCCACCTTACGCACACAGATAAGTCAAGTACCAAGTGAGTGTTGTTCCAGCGTACAAGCTGGACTCGTAGCGTGTACACGCACACATACAGAGGCGTCAAGTACTGGCGAGTGATGTCCCAGCGCTGGAGCTGCCAGCTGTCAATATGTCAATACAGCTTCATGGATATGCTCGCATAGCGACGAAACTTGGTTTTGTGTCTGAAGCTGGACAGTCACCACCCTCTATCGCGCGTCTTGATATGAAAGTGTCTGTAATAGCTAATTTACCGGGATCGAAAAGTCCCACCTCCCGCGTCTCTGATACTGGGAGGAGTTCGCGTGCTGTAGCTTAATTGACCTCATCGCTGAGATTACTCATGTAGAGGATCTTGATCTAAAGTAGTATTTCTGATTCTAGAACGCAAGAAAAGACGACGAGTCAGACCATGGCGATCCGCTCTGTCTTCTGGGACTGTACTGCGGCTGGCTTCGGCAGAAGGCTTCAGGCGGCGGGCGGCAGTGGGCGCGCCGCAGAGGGCTACACGACCAGCGGTTGTACGACCTCACCAAGCTAGCTGCACAGCTGAGGACCCTACTGCAGGTACACGGCTACACCACCAGCGACTATACTGGCAGGGCTACGCGACCGGTGGCTCTACGAACTCACCAAGCTAGCTGCACAGCTGAGGACGCTACTTCAGGTACAGGCTCTACAACGGACAAGGAAAGAGCGGTAGTGCTAAGTGGGCGTGGTACTCGTGCCACAAGTACGCACAGTTACGCTTAGTTGGGTATATGCTTAGCGTCAGTCGCCTAGCAACATGGTATGATGTCCATTGTCTACCACTGGCTACGAACGACCTCACCAAGCTAGCTTCGCAGCTGAGGACACTATTTCAGGTCGCATGACCCTGTTCATGCGACTACTGGCTCTACCACGAAACATTAGAGTGTAAGGGCTAAGTAGGCGTGGCATGCGTGCCACAAGTAGGCGGAGTCACGCTTAGTTGGGCGTGTCCTTTTCGTCAATCGCCTACAAGACTTGTCTGTTGTCTACCACTGACTACGGCCTCACCATGCTAGCTGTGCAATTGAAGACGCTACTGCAGATACTGACAGGGCTACAGGACCAGCGGCTCTATGATGTCATCAACCTAACTGCGCAGCTGAGGACGCTACTGCAGCTACTGGCAGGGTTTCAGGACCAGTGGCTTTACTGGCAGGGCTTTGCGACTATTGGCTCTACGACCTCATCAAGCTTGCTGCGCAGTTAAGGACGTTACTGCAGATAGATGGGCTACACGACCAATGGCTCTAGAAAGATCAAATTACCTAATATATTTATTCCCTTTAGGAACAAATTTTTAAAAATATATTTTTGCTTAACTAGGTCATAAAAGCTACCTAGCTAAGGTCCTCTTAGAAAGGATTTTCACACCATCTATTGATTGTCTTTTAGGATAACAACTTGATGGAGGCTCCGGAAAAGGAGTCGATGTCCTCCGCCGAGCGCGCGCTGCGGCACGGGCAGATGAAGCAGCTGAAAGACATGAGGAGGTATGTACTATCATCCGTGGAGAATATATTGTCTAGGGACAAATTAGTTGATGAGTTTTTCTCGAGCATATCTCTATACTTGTAAGATAAACCTGTTTGAATGATATATGGTGATTTTATAGCCATTTTCGCTAATCATATGAGTTTGGAGTTATCCATAGCACTAATAAAAACGTAATGCTAACTATAGAACAGTTTTTCGGCCATATTAATACACAGTAGATTCGTTTACGGTTTATTAACTTTTAAGAATAATAGCCGTGTCACCGCTTCCTCAGCTGATTACTAACGTACTAAGGGTCTACGTCGTTTTTCCATTCTTTTGTAGTTTCGTAAACGATAAAAATCACCATGTACATCAAAACTTGAAATTTGGTACAGGGGTTTCTTTCATGGTGGAAGTGAAGTGTATATGGAATTTTCCCATTTTTTACTTTTCACGTCCATTGGTATAAGTCGACTAGTTATGTATATTTATAAGTATTTAAATTTTTGTTTACGGCTACAGCGCGGCTTGACGGATATTAATTTTAATGTTCTGTCCTTTAAGTTCTTAGTTGTCTTATCGATTTCAATACGGGCACGGCTTGACATAGAATGGACATCAAGCTAATAACGATTTATATATATTTACTAGCTGCGCCCCGCGGTTTCACCCGCGTAACTTTCGATCCCGTGGGAATATCGGGATGAAAAATAGATGTTGGCCGATTCTCAGACCTACTCAATATGCTCACAAAATTTCATGAGAATTGAACTTTTAGGAAGAGATAGTGCCATGCTGCATAGGAAGAGGTAGTGCCATGCATGGTGCATGACCCTACATCTTCCTTGGCAACGGAATTGGGCCGGCACGACCGGGGAAGTACCTCTCGCTCACTTGATACCGGCGTAAAGTGACAGCGTCGCTGTCGCGTTTCGTGCGTTTTGTGAGTAGCCGGTGGCCCATTGGGGAGGGGGGTGATTGGAGGGCAACGCATCTGCGTAATCATGCGAATGTCCATGGGCGTCGGTAGTAATCAAAAGGCTCCGATTTCTCGTTTGCCCCCTTATGCTATAAATAAAAATAAACTTTTGTTTTCAGAGAGTACAAGCAGAAAGCCGCCGAGGATCTGAAGAAGCGCAAACGCCTGAAGGTGAACACGTGGGAGATAGTGGGAGAGGAGACGGGAGAGGACGAGCAGCTAGACATAAGAGACATAGAGTTCCGCATGACTAACGACGCCGCCAGGGTGCGCGCGCTCATCAGCGGCGTCAGTGCGGCCAGCGGCCGGGACCTCGTCATGTTGAAGGTGAGAAAGAGAGAGATCGAGTGTGAGATAGAGATAAGAGGGAGGGGGGGAAAGATAGGAGGAGAGAAATAAG
>LUGF01005702.1:0-29961 GCA_001625245.1 Calycopis cecrops
CTAGTCTGAATATAAACTGTAAGTACAAAACTGTTTTGTCTATATAAGATACTAGCTGTTCGACACACTTTGTCTTCCCATTATTGGAAAATATGTTGTCATGGTAACGAGTAACAATGTGGCCAAATTGTCAACCCGTTACTTTACCCTACAATATTGTATATTCGAGATATCGACTGCTGCGCCATCTGCCGGGCTGATTTGTGAATCTAAACCATTCTCAAATCCCCTTCATCACTCTAAAAAAATCGTTTAGGAGGAGTTCAGTGACATACACAGTACACACGCACACAAGAAATAAAAAAAAATCTTTCCAATCTATTAAGTAAGTTTTTGTGTGAAAGAATGAGCATACATGGTCGCCCATGGAGGTGGGAGGATAAAGGAAGGCAGCGCATCTGTATAGCCTCTATGCAGATGTTTGTGGGCGTCGGTAGTCATGAAAATGGCTCCGGCTGCTCGTTTGCCCTCCTATATCATAAAAAAAAAACACTAAAATAAACTTTATCAGGAAGGAGCGAGAAGCATCTGTATAACCTACTAATTTGAATTGTGAAGGTAGCGTTAAAAGTTGTATCAGAATATAGCTGGGAAAGCCATTCAAGTACTGCTCGCTCATTTCAACCGCACAAAGGGGTAAATATACATGCGCAGCCTTTTAGTGACTATCGGTGACTTTCATGAATATCCGCAAAGAAATAATGCGTTCTCTACCTTTACTCCATCTCTATAATTGGCCACCGGGCTCTATAAACCTTATGGAACGTGACAGTCAAGCGGGAACTTCACGCCGGTCGTATGTGCGAGATAGATGCTGCTCCGGTCTTGTCAGCCTACTTTACCTGAAATGCATCAGTGAAATATGACAAGAACAATTCTTTAATGTACAGAGGATTACACAATGCACGAGCACTATACGCCTGTTGGTTGTTGTAACATAGTTCCTTTAGCGGCCATTAAGCTTCGAATACCGTTTCCTTAGCAAAGGATTATCAATTTGGTCTAATCGACGTGTCCAGTGCATGAGATCGCTTGTACAACCTGTTGAAACGACTTGTCTCGACAATTTGTGAACACTTAGACACAATCGAACAACGTTTGGTAAGATACTCATTGCCTAGGTAAAATGGTGTAGGTTTAGTACTAACTTTTGTCACAATAACTTTTCTATTTGATGACATAATATTATAATACCACATGGTGTCAGTAATCTTGTGCAGTTTATGAATTGACCTTTAATAACTAGAATAGAAAACTACCTAATGAGATTTTGGTAAATTCGGACATGTTCAGAAACTTTTTGTAACCCACGTTGCCAAAAGTAATAAAATAATTTATTTTTCTTCTGTGATAAATCTTTTCCCTCCATAAGGGCCCCCAAAAACCAATTTTTATGCGGGGCCTGCTAGAGCACGTTACGCCACTGTAGTAGTCGTTGTATTAGGCCTTAGGGTAACAGCATGACCTGACGATAAAAACAGCGTAAATAAACACAAGTAAGAACATTTCCTTTACTCCTACAGCGAAGACAAGAATATACGAAGCCAAGCTTTAATCATACTTTACAAGGGCGATATACAATAGGAATTCTCAAGTGATCAAAAGTTAACACACCGGTCACGTAACTACAATATTTTATGTGCAACAGAAAATAATGGAATAGTCCGGTGCCAGGGCAGTCGCTGAGGATATGATGGTGGGGCACGTACTGTTGGAGAACCTATGAACAAAATAGAATAAATCTAAGTATTAGAAACATGAGAATACTATTAAATATCAAATAGAGAAGTGTGGAAAGAGGGTAGAGAGGCCTTTGATTAGCAGTGGGACACACCATAATAATAAAATTAGAAAGAAGCTTGCTTATTGATTATACGAGTATTTGGTCAACAACGTTGATACTAATTTATAATTCTCTGAAACGAATAAAACAAAAATATAAAACCTCTTTATAAAGCTACTAAATAATGTGACTCCATTAATTTTATCAAGGACGGACAACTCGCGATAATATGTAAAATCAAATTAATACATTAATCAAATACACACAAAAAGCTCCCTCAATTAAATTTCACTTCGTAAAATATGTCTTATAATTCGCTTTCATCAGTTGTATATCCAAAGACAAGGAAATGTTTATAAATAGTATCTGGTTTCAATCTTGTATCAAAGTAACTAAATTACTTATTTGACTAATTAATATTAAGACTAAAAGATAAAAGTGTGAATTTAAATACAGATGTGAACCTGTATGTAAAACTTTCAACTGTAATATTTAAAACTTATTTAGTTAATTAATATTTAATCCTAATTAAAGAGCCGCATGACCAACAAATCTTTGCGTCCCGTGACCATTTCTTTATAGCGCCCAAAGTAAAAGTTATTTAATCATGATGATAATAAATAAATTTTCTTTATCGGAGCAGTATTTCTCCAGATTCATCTCTTTGAACAAGCGAAGTAGAACATTTTATCTCTTCATAATATTAGCACAGGTTTCAATTTTAAGTTTCTGAAAGTTAAATATTAAAACTATTAATTTGATATAATTATTTGATGAATGTGTATGTTACTAACTAAGTTATAACTAACTTGCTCTGCTCGTGGTTTTATACTTGTTAAGTTTATCACAAGGGAACATTTTTTTGGTATTTAATGTAATATTTATGTTAATCCGGATTAATAAAAAATATTGGTGCCGAATTTTTTAGACGCAAAAGCAAAAACAAATAAAAATATTAAAGTAGGAAAATTCATACAAAGATGCGAAAACTTGTTCGTGTTAATCTTTGATATTTGCATGCAAGTTTTTGTAAGAGGTAGTGCCACGCTGTATGCATGCATGTAGCCGAATTGGGCTGGCACGACTGGGGAAGTACCTTACCGCTTACACGAAACTGGCGTGAAGTGTTAGCTGTGCTGTCGCGTTTCGTGCGGTGTGTAAGAAACCGTGGCCCATGGAGGCAAAAGGAGGAAGAAGGGCAACGCATATGTTTACGCCGGTTGTTATGAAAATGGCTCCAATTTCTCTTTTGCCCCCTTATACTATAAAAAAGTCGTTGCCGGTTGCCTTTTTAAACAATTCCTAATTTTGCAAATCGAAAATTATATCTTGTTATCTTAAGGTCCTCACTTCAATATTTACTCGTCTAATGTCAATAAACTGTATCTATGTGTATTGCGGAGCGGAGTAATAAGACAATATAATTGTTACCCAAACAATTCGATATTGAACTAGCGCCACACAGACACAAAGTTCATGGAACATTGATCAGTGGATCTATGTAGGTATCAGAAGAAGGTAGAACGCATCTAGAATAATATTTATCTAAAATAATTGTATGATTTCTTTAAGTATACAATGAAATGTACATTTATTTGCGTAGTCTATCTAGTACCTTTAACTAACACAAGTCCTTACGGTTCATAGCACAGGGCTAGACTAACGTGATGACAGAAGTACACAGATTTTTCAAAGATCAAAAGATCAACGAAACGTCATAGAAATTTAATTTTCAACCATTTAGTTGGATGGAAAAAGGCTACAACTTTTGTTATAACCGTGCACCTTAAATAGTTTCTAATGAAGCAAAACTCCAAAAATTCTATACGATTGAGTTCCGTATGTCACTTATGGCGAAAACATCATGGAGTGAAAAAGATAAATTGTGTCAGAATTCATGCGTTCAATTTCTTAGGGACAAAATATATGAGACAAGAAGATGAGCTCAGATAAAATATGTACCATGTACGTGTATTGAAAATGTATATTCTGTTGGGTTACAAAGAGGTGCATACCAATAAATTACTTACTATCAGTAACTAATAAAAAGCAAGCTTGTTATGTTTTTTTACATTATCATTGTTGAATATTTGAAATAAAATTTCTTTACGCGAGTTTAACTTGACATTGACATTGTGATGATGAAAAGTGTGATCCGGCGAGGCGAATGGAAGTTGAGAAAGAGATAATATAAGTGAGTGAAGACAGGGAGAGAGAGAGTTACATATTTTATATCTCTGTGGGAGCAAGACAGAGCAACGCGCACGCACATTTTCTTTCTCTCTCCTTCTCATAACCATGTTTCATGTATGAAGTTTTACTTCAGTCGCGTGAACTAAAGGAAACACATTTTTTTTCTTGTCATTTCTTTCCTTTTTTATTTTTTCATTTTTCAATCAAATATCACAAATAAAGCTTTTTTTAAAGTTATATTATATTATTTTACAACTAAACGTGACCAATTTCCCTTTGTAATCGCGGAGATGCGGTGAAAATACCGTCGGAAATCGTAAACGCGCCATGACGCATGATGATTGTTCACCATGAAATAACGTACGCTACGGACAGTATGACATTATACTAGTGTATCATATTATGATCGAGAGGTCTTGCGCGCCGATTTCAGCTACAATAACAGAGCGCCATTGTTGCGTCGAGAACTACGCTTGAGACGACTCGCGCGTAAAACGCTTCACGTGGACAGGCTCTTGGATATTACAAATTGAACACAGACAAAGTCACGTGACGCAACTACTTTACTGATGTATGTGATGTCCTATTAAAAGCGTTACAGGATTAATTTTAGATTTCTCGTGACTAAAACTGCGCGGTGTCATGACTAATTACAGCGCGTAGCGAGCGTTGTCACGTGTTCTTAATAGCTCTCCGTGTCTTACGTGGGGTTGTAACGATGTGGTTTTATCATCACCTGCAGTGTACCGCGGTTTCACCTGCTAGTCTAATATATTATGTATAGACCTCTCGTGGCTCAAACTGCGCGGTGTCATGTCGCCGGAGTAATTACAGCGCGTAGCGAGCGTTGTCACGTGTTCTTAATAGCTCTCCGTGTCTTACGTGGGGTTGTAACGATGTGGTTTTATCATCACCTACAGTATACCGCGGTTTCACCTGCTAGTCTAATATATATATATATATGACTTACTATTGCTGTTAAATTTCATGCAAACATAACATACTAGTATCATTACTGAATGAGGAGGCTGCTAGCACTGCATGAGGGACGCTTTCTTGCATCGCGTGTTTCCTGTGTTTGCGTCTGGATTTTGTTGTCATAGTCTCTCACTGTGTCTGATGTCACTCTCGTTTGTCAGTTCAACAGTCTTTGTGACACTCACAAACCGAAACAAACTTGAACACTGATGACATGTTTGTTAAAGATTCCTTATTATACCGGCCCAATGGTTCTGGAATGCATCAAGAGGAATACAGAACATCTTACAAAACCTGATACAACATTTTTTTATAATATAGGGATAAACGAGCTATAATTTAATATATAAATTATAAATTAGGTATAATTAGAAGGTAATTTAGTATATAGTGCTTTTAGCATAGTCTATCAAACCTAATTTAAAAAAAAAAACAATAGGCCGTAGGAGCATCAGACTGACCCATGTTATATAGGATATACATACATTTTCCATTTCAAAGAACGTAAGTGCTAAAATCGAATAGCTATGTAACTTGGACGTACTTTTCTGTACATAATAACACCATACGACATTTAGTGTTATCATGAATCTTCTATCTTCTAGGTTTTTTAGCAAAAATGTTCCATCGCAATTTCCATAATTATTGGAAAAAAGTCTTGGTGATTTATTCAGAAATAGAATAAAACAGGTTACGAGTTGCCAGAGGCAAGGCTGTTGTGGATTTGTGAACGGATAAAAGTAATTACTTAATAAAAGATTCATTCTGTTCTTTTGTGCTCTAATTATATTAGAAGTCAAGAAAAAAAAATTAATATGCGATAGCCACAATTGTCGTGTTGTTTCTTGTCTATATTTATGTATGTTAGTGAAAGTTAATTTGTTAGTGAAAGTCATAACACTGCATGCTTGCATGCAGTCGATTTGAGCCGGCACGACCGGGGAGGTGCCTCTCGCTTGCACGAGACCGGCGTAAAGTTACAGCTGTGCTGTCACGTACGGTGTGTAAGTAGCCGGTGGCCCTGAGGTAGGAGGTGGGCAGCACATCTGTATAGCCTCTCTGCGGATGTCTGCGGGCGTCGGCAGTCATGAAAATGGCTCTGACGGCTTGTTTGCCTCTCTATACCTCTATAAAATATACGTAAGCGAGTAGGACCTGCCCGGTCGTGCATTTACTAAACTGTTATTTTCTGATAATGTTGTTTTTACATTAGCGAAATAATATTTAAAATCTGCTCTACTTATACACCTTTCTCAATCTGAGTGAAAGTCTAAATATGGCGCTTATCGGAGCTAAAGGAAAAAGACATTGCGTAGTCATTACGTGTGGTTTGTATTAACGTCACTGGACCTATGATCTCTAAATTATAAGCTCCATTGACGACATCAATGAATATTCGTGTTTCGTGACCGCCTCTCGTCTGAAGCCTACTGGCCTACGTTTTTACCATTATGTGACTATAATACTTGTTTGCCACCTCTACTCTCTACTAAACTCTTTATAAATTAAACACTTTAAAAACAAGAGCAACAGAATTTGAACATTTAAAAATTCTTCGATAACAATTCGTAAAAGTTTTGCGAATTTTCACATTCAAACGCGCGATGTTGAGAGCCGGAATAACGTTAATTGCTTTTTTAGATTCAAGTGATGGCGACTGATGCTGTCCGAATGGATTTTTTCAATACGTAAATGGACAATAATGGATTGGGTCGGAGCAAATGTTAAACGGCTAAGTGAACCGTCCCTGACGAGTTGAACAGCTTATGTGAAGTAACAGGCTTACTTTGATATACGAATAAAATGTTACTTACGTATAGAATACAGTTTTATTGCTTTCCCTTGTTGCGAGTTGCGACATATGCAAATAATATTACTTATTCAGGTTTGATTCTAATGGAGACTTCTGAACCATACCACCCCCTAGCTTACAGTCATATTTAGTTTTGTTCAAAAGTTTTGTCGCAGAGGTATCTTAGTTAATATGATGACAAATCTATATAAGATTTAGTATAGTAAATTTAAATAAAATATTAAAATCTTTAATATCTCAAGTCAAATTTACGAAATCCTCCGCCAAGTCAAATATTTGAACATCTTTAATATAATTTGTAAGTTCACACTAAGCCGCGTCTGACTCCGCAACATGCCCGAGGCGTCTTCGTTTAATATTCTATTGAACAAGTATCATTCACAAACTTTTGCTCTTGGACCTCTGATCCGCTGGCAAATTATATTCCAAGTTAAATTTGAATTGCTCGGTAGTTATCTTGTGGATAATTTTAAAGGAAAATAATTTGCCTATGTTATTTTATTATTAGCTCGTTAAAGTGGCATGGCAGTTGCTTTATTGTTAACTGTTAAATAGCACGACTAATCCTACTTTCATCTTCTTAAAATATTTTTCTTCTAAAAAATATTTTTTAAAGTTACCACCGTTTTTACTGCAGGCCAGTTCTGAGAATTTTTTTTATTTGAAAAAGGTAATTGCATCATAAATTAAATAAAATTATAAAGATACACAATTACATTTAAATAATATACTATTTTCGAATTACTATATTATGTAAGTATTCTTGCACAGAAACAGTCTGGGAGAAGATTCTTTATCCCAGGGTGTGGTGTATCGGTCCTTAAATCCTTATAAATAAATTAAAATAAAATCTAAAAAATTAAAATACATTCTAGTTTAAGCACATATTTTAATAAGTAAGGATTGTTTTTATATACATATATTTATTGAAAAGCCGCGTTAAGTAATAACACTATATTGAGCGCTGAAGTAAAAATAAAAATATCATCTCTAGCGACTATTGGCGTATCACTGGTTAGTGTTCATTCTCTGGACCTCGTCGTTAAGGATTCAGTCGGCATAACAGTTCCTGCACTAAGCCTTTCCTGAAAATTGAAATCATTTTATGGCGTGTGTAGCAAAATTATACAATCAATGTACGTTCACCATTTACCATAATTATCTTATTTTCCATTACCATTATTTATTTTAACTGAATTGAATTACGACCTAGCTACATTTGTTTGACATCCATCAATGCTTTATATGGCCTAAAATCAGTGGGCATGGTGTCAATAGGTGATATTTGATATTAGCAAACCAATTGAAATTCACATTTCAAAACGTTACTAATTGATAGTGAATTTTGGTAATTTATATTTGTTTAATAACATAGCTTAGTACAACATAGCATAGTAAAAGGTAGTGCCACACTGTATGCTTGCATGCAGCCGAATTGGGCAGGCACGCCGGGTATCTCGCGCTTACACGAGACCGGCGTAACTTGACAGCTGTGTTGTCGCGTTTGTAAGTAGACGGTGGCCCATGAAGGTGTGAGGAGAAAGTAGGGCAGCGCATCTGTATAGCCTCTGAGGATGTCTAGTAGTGTGCATCGGTAGTGATGAAAATGGCTCCGACTGCTCGTTTGCCCCCTAGACGTTAAAAGAAGATACTTTTTCACCATTACATAAAATGAGTTGCTTGTTGGAGTGTAATACTCTATTGTATTTTGATAACCTGCATTTGAAATTACGTTAAATTGCTCACAAGACTTAGAGTTGAAAATAGGGTTTTATTAATAACCACCCTTATCAATTAATTAATTATTTTATTATATTATTTGATAATATTAATAAGAAGCAATCTAAATACTTATAACAGTTTTATAATACCTACCTACATTAATTTACATAGGAATTGATTGTATATTTAACACTGCATATAGCGCGATATTGGTAAGCGTGGGTACGTTATCCGTAGTTAAAAAGTGTAATTGTGTGAGGAAGGTAAATATTATAAAAGACAAGAACAGTTACAATCATATATTATATATACACTAATTCTATGATACACTTTTTATCCTATTGTTACAATAAAACACTGCTTTAAGTGACATAATCAAACATTATATGCATTAATAGGAGACATTTTTGACAATAATTATTTATACAATGATCTTTTTACATTGGACACGAATTAGTACATTTTAGTAAGCACTCTAGTAATTTACAGACTATTTAACAGTGTTATTATTTTAAACATTATTTAAACGCTGATATACATATGCTATAATATCACCTTCGTTACCCTTAAATAACTTATCCGAGAGTTATCTTGAATATAGTATAGACACTTAATACGTTTAAAGCACACTCACTGTTCTTCTAGGAAGTCTTCACGGAGGCTCTCGCAAGTTAGAAGTGAAGTATTTTCGTTTTTACCACCACCACGGAGACTTAGATCGGGATGGGAAAACGCGGGAACACTGAATGTTCCCAGTGCGACAACAATTATGTTAAACTCAGCTACTAAAACATCCAATTTTAGTTAGTGACTCTATTAATTAAAAAAAATTCAATGACAGCGTTATATTGCACAGCATGAGGTGTTTTAATTTAATAGTATGTGCTCAAATCCGTTATTCAGTTTGTGATGAAAATTTGTTAAGAGGTTAAGCCCTTACTTGGAAGAGAACATAACACACCCACCGCGTCCCATCTTTTTTTTGTTAACGTTCAGTTCGTTGTAGCAAACATAAGAACAAAATAAACAGAAAACAATATTATCTTGGTTGCGACACAAACTAGTCACTAGATGTATACAGTTCACGTACTGCCAAAACTTTCGCGCAGGATGTCTGAATTTGCCGTATATTCATATATTTATATATTTCTTGTGTGCGTGTGTATGTCACTGAACTCCTCTTAAACGACAGGACCGATTTTGATGAAATTGTGTGTGTTGTAGGGGATTTGAGAATGGTTTAGATTCTTAAATCTGGGCAGCTAGTTTAATTTAATATTTAGTTTAGTAATTTACAAAAGCTTGTGAATCCATTTTGAGAGAATAAATATGGCATAAATGTTATTAATTCTGATTAGCTTGATGAAGTCAAATTTAATAAATAGTGAATATGGAAGAAAACTGAAAGAAAGATGTTTACGGTCTAAAGCTGGCTTCTCACTGCGCGTGCTACTACGCGCCGCGCCGCTCCACGCGCAAGGACGGGCCACGCGACACACCGCGCCACCCAACGGCAAATGTCGCTGCGCGGCGCGTACCGTTGGTTGGTGGATGAATGTGTGTATATATGTATATATGTATCGATCGCCTACACTCGCGAGCCAGCTCCGCGCCTTTGAAGTTACCGACTTTTAGCGGATAGGTCGCGCCGCGCCGCGCCTGCCCGCGCCTAGCTCTTCACACTGCGCGGGGCGCGTGCGGGCGCGGCGCGGCGCGGGCTAACACGCGTAGTGAGAAGCCAGATTAAGATATTAAAGACAGACTTTAGATAGGTCAGCAGACATTTTTTGTCATTTGTAAAAAAATATAAGTGGTCGGATTTTCTTGTAAAAGTAATTTGAGTGATTAATAGTAGAGTTTTTAGGTTCAAAAGGAGATTTGTCTTATTGAATAAAATGTATTGAATTCTTAATATTATTTTTTTTAAAGGGTCTGTATTCAAAAAATATTGTACGTCTATAATGAGTGTGTAGTGTGTGGCAATGCAAGGTATAGAAAAATGGTGAATTTTCTATTTCTAAAGATTAAATTGCTGAAGTGACAGCATACTTACCTGTCTATCGCATCGCCTCGTCTATCGCGAACCTTGTCAGGCCGCGATGTTCTGGTTATGGAAAAAGTGAGTAATACTCGACTAATAACTGCAGTCTGTAAGTCAGCCCGAGTAATTAATGAATAATTTTGTGCTCGTGTCTTTGCGGCTGCGTTCCAAAGTAATCATAATTTTGAAGTTTTTACCTTTAAATTTCTTTTAAAAAATATTTGTGTTATAGAGATTCAGGAATCGATTTCGAATTTTGTCTTCGTAATTGTTTTCATTATGAGTGTATATTAAACTCCTGTTAATATTTATCAACATTATACTTATGTATCTTTATTTTTTCTTTTATATTTTTCTACTTATCAACGGCTGGAGTTTAAAATGAGACCATAATCGGATCACTGGAACTAAAATAACTTTGTGCTATCGAGGTTTTCGATAAGTAAGAGCTGGTAATGCCATGCTGTATTGCAGCTAAACAGGTACAGCTCGACCGGGGAGGTACCTCTTGCTGCTACCCAAGAGTGGCGTATAGTGATCGACTTGCTATCGCGTTTCGTGCGCTGTGTTAGTAACCGTGGGCCCATGGAGGTGGGGGGAGAAAGAAGAACAGCGCATCTGTAAAGCCTCTACGCGGATGGATGTCTATGGGCGTCTGTAGTCACGAAAATAGCTCCAACTGCTCATTTACCTCCCTATACCATAAAAAAAAACCGAGGAGTTAGCTGATAGCTCTAGCTCACAATAACGGCACAAAGCCGGGCCAACTGTGCTGTCGCGTTTCCTGTGCTGTGACTGTCCGGGGGCCCGTGCAGGGGGAGGGAGGATAATGCACAGTGTAACCTTTATGCGGTCTATAAGCGTTGGTGTCCACCACCTGCATCCTGTTCGATTAGCTGCTGAGCTTGTGAGGTATACTTACAGTTTGACTGCCTTATGTATTATAAAAGTCACGGGTGACGTAGTCATGTGTGAACGCACAGCCCAAACCAGTGGACGGATCAGGCTGAAATTTGGCATGCAGGTAGATGTTATGGTGGAGGCATTCGCTAAGAAGGGATTTTTGAAAATTCAACCCCTGAAGGGGTGAAATAGGGTGTAGAAGTTTATATTGATTTCTTAGAAATAAAACTCGGGTCAAACCGCAGGGCACAGCTAGTAAATTATATAGCTGAAAAGGAAGGAACTGATGTCAGCCGGTCCCTCCGGACGAAAATCTGTTATCAGTGATACAGTGAGATATTAATTATTTACTTAGCCCCCCTCACCCATTGATCCCCCTCTTGGAGCAAGGGAGCTCCAACAGGGAGGGAGATAGTAATTAATTAGAGTTTATAATACTGCGGCCTTTAGGGGAATAAGGTTTCCACAATCATTAGCTTATCTTCAAAGTATTTAAGAAAATAGACTTATTTTTGATACTTTCAGGGGGCAAACGAGCAGTCAGTACCTTGTAATTTTTTCGATATATTATCGATAGATATCGATAGATTATTTCCATTTACGAGTAATTTGCCTTAATAAAACTCTATTTCGGCACTTTTTACCGATAGCGCCCTTAATGTTATGCATTACTGGTATTTTCAAGATATTGTAAGTACGTGTTTACATTAGGGTTAGGGTACCGACCCTATATAATATATTTAAGACGAAATAAGCCTGAGTACACATATTATAAGGTCGATAACGAATTAAAAAAATCAAAAAAATTAAAATAAAATGAAGAAATAAAACCATTTTCCTCAGATTGTTGGAGAACCATTTCAAAATATTACCTATAAGAATATGATCCTTACATAATCGTACGCCTGTCTACACATGTACGTTAAGATTTCACTCATGTTCAGCTTACTATACTTTATACTAAGACATCTGTATTGTTAAACACGTCCAAATGTAAGTTTTTTTATAAAAGATACGTCCATCAAAGTTACATTGTGTGTACACAATATTATTTGCATGAGTATTCAACATATTCTTTCAAATCTTTCAAACTCGGTCAAAAAAATATCTGACTGATAAAGGATGAAGAGGAATACGACTTATATTTGTTGTTAGTTTGAAGTTAAGCATTGATTTAATAAAGTATGATATGTAATAAAATATAGCTTTATAGTAGGTATTTTAGGAACGCCACCGAAGTAACAAATTATCAAATCTCAAATAGTTTCATGAAATAATATTTATTTTAAGATGCTTTTAGGAAAAATTGTATTTTATAAGTTGATTAAAATAAAAAAGCTTCACGATAACAGTCTGCTTAGTCTTTCATAAAAAATACTCCATATTGATCAAGAGACGACAAGAGGGTCTAACCTCAGTTATTAGCAACATTGAACCGGTTACCACATCAGATTCCAGGTCATATAAAAATAGTTCGACTCCTACCTAAAGTATGCTCCAAAATATAACTCATAGCGGTCATACTATTATGTTTTATTTTATTTCGCGCACACGTACAAATCCCGATTTCATTCCAAACTGCAACTGAAGGTTTTTTTTACAAAAGTTCACGCGGCCCATGTAACTCCTGCTTGTGCGGTGGACAGCGCTGACGGGGGTCAAACGTACGAACCGGACCACAAAAGCATAAACAAACCTAAAAATATTTTATGACTATGATGATGTACTGCTGCAAACATTTTAAGACAGAAGGTACTTCTAATATGTTTGTATGTGAATGATCATTTAATAAGAGCACAATATACGTATTACTTTTTAAAACCAAGCCTACATGTGACCCACAATATATCAGAATGAAATAATTGAATGAATATGACACGGGTATTATAACCACCACCTTACTGTGCTAATCAGAGTCAAAACTATATTCTTGTATATAACTTATTATATAACTAACTGTTTTTGATAAATTTATATGTACTACTATAAATTTGAATGCGATAGAGGCATCCTGAAAGGATATGCAATAATGTGTTTCACATCTATTTTTTCAAATCAAATTAATTTTCTAGATTGCGATATTCAATATCGCTATAACGTCGTAATATTCCTTTTATTAAAACGACGATTATTATAATTTAATGAAAGTTAAAGTTACTTTTCAAGAGTTTAACAGCAGCTGTTAACTAATGTTCGAGTGGTAAAAATGACAAATGTTCATTGTGAAAGGGTCGTAAAAAAGTTTTAACTTGAGCACTCGACAGTAATTCAACAGCAATTTTGGGAAAGAATGGGGTAATTACTGCATCCTCTAAACATTCATTACTAGATGAATATAACCAAGGATGGATTGTATAGAAACGGGTTATTTCAAATTTATTTAAATTTATTTCATTTTACTTAATTTCGAAATACCTATATATTTTTTTATCTTTATTTTGGTTTGGAGGTTTTTTTATTCAAGGACATGTCAGCCGCATCGTTCATTATTACATGGTCATATTGTGACCACTGAACATTATCATTGTGTTATCTATTGTGTGTATTATCTAGAAACAATAATTACTCTGAACAGCTACCTATATCCAAACTATATAATTTTTAGTGTTGCAACTGATATTGGTTTTGACTTTATACTTTGGATCAGCCCTAGATCCAAGAGGTTCAGCTTCGTTCTTCAATATACATTATGTTATACGTGAATCAAAGTACATACTCGGACGTCGTAGTTCTTTTAAATCTTCAAGACAGAACGTAAAATGTAAAACCCTCAGCTGCAGCTTCAAACGTTGTAAAAGCGCTTGCTACATGAGAGGCCTGTTTCAGTGGCTACGTCGGACACTTATGACAGCCGCAGTACGTTGTGCGGTGTACTGTGTGTACCGTCCGCTTGATTACTGCCAACAGAGCGTGTACGAATACAACCGAGCGACGTGTACCTATCGCTGTCATGCCTATACCACCAAAATATGGAATGAGCTTGAAGCTCTATATTATGATTTCAAAGTAAAGTGCATGCCTACTGCATATAATTTGAAAGGTTCATATAGAGACTATGGAAGCAAAATAACTATTTTAAGGCGAAATATTTTTACTACATTTTACGAATAGATAAATTTAAAAAAATATTTCCTTTTTACTTTTTTTTTATTTACTAAACAAAATGATACATCTTATTATTTATTAAGTTAAAGATGTTGTCATTATTGTTTTACTACAAACTATAGGTGAAGTCCCTTTCATATTTAAGTGCATAATATTAAATGTAAGAACATTACTCTAAATAAACAAATAGCAAAGGTACTTAACACAGCCGTAACGTATGTCTGAATTTCTCAAATGCTTTATTAGATTTGTAAAGCATTAAATTCACACTGAAAAGTGCTAACAGCGCAATAGAGGTTATGCTCTGAAATTACGTCGACCACGTATTGTCTACATCTGGGTGGAGTTTTATGGTATTTTTCGCCGGAAACTTGATTCATTGGTTTAAATAATTGAACTACTATGGAAGCATACAGTCAAATGGGGCTGGAGTGATTACTTATTAATATTTATTATTTATTTAGATTTTTTACGAAAGGGAAAAAAAATAGATTTGTACTGAAACTTAGACAAAATTTTCCTTTGTAATAAAGTTCCAACTATATTTTGCATATTCTAGCGCGAATTAATTTGGTAAGGTAAAGAAATATGCATTCTTTGTCTTCCAAGTTCGTTAAAAAATTTATTTCAACTTTTTAAGAAGACTTAAAAAGAATTCCAACAAGGAATAGCAATCAGCCTGTAACCGCTAAGCAATTTAAAAATAAAGTAAATTAAAGTAGTTAACTAGCACTTTCATTTACTATTTTTGATATTCGAGTTTTTTCCTACATAATTTCATTAAGTACACAAAGTATTATTAATACGGTACAACATACAGATTTTATGCCCTCTTCTGCGACGTTATATATCGTTATACGTATATACGTATGACGATATATATATTAATACCCTCCTCCCAGGCTGTTTCTGTACCATATGTTTTGTAAATTCATAAATTGTATTGTATTATATCGGTAAATAATATGCAAATGTATTTGTATTTTTATATTTTTTACTTTTACATATCACAACATGAGGCCCGCTGAGTTTGTTTCGCCGGTTCTTCTCAGGACAGGGCTAGGGTTCAACGGGTGGTAGATTTTATTGTTGACGTTCAAAAAGTAATTCCTGTAATTCTATTTTTGAATAAAAACTTTTTGATTTTGATTTTTGATTTTTGATAACGTAATAAGTATATCGTTAGTTTATCAATTCTTGTTGATATTATGAAAGACGGATGAAGTTACTTTTGTGGTCGTGTATTGGTTGTAATAAACGTAAAAAAAAAATGTTTACTGCGGAACCCTAAAAAAGCTCGAAATCAAAAAGTTGTTAGCTTATAATTTTTTTATTCAAGTTATTTATTTCCTTCACATCTTTTAGTTCTTATCAGAGTCATTCTCTGATCATGTCTCGGTGTAATATCTTGGCAGCTTAAGTTTGTAATCTATTATCTTGATTCTACACGGAAAAAATAGAACTAAAATACTGAGGATTAATCCTGATTAACAGACGCTACGTATCAAATGACATACGGCTTCTAAGACCCGAGGGGTAAATGTGGCCCCCTATTGGACGGGCTATTAGTTTTGAGATTAACAGGGTTAGGGGACTGCTACCTGAGCCGTGTACATGCTGTTTGATTAACAACGTATATGTAAGTGATCAATATAGTTTATGTGTGTAAAACTATACTCTTTTTATCATGAATCTTTCTTATTGGGTATAAGATATTTTGGCTAATAGCATATGATGCTAAGGTAATCGCAATAATTATATTATTTCTTTATTATTTTTATTTCTATAAATAGTTGCCAATTCCCAATTTATTCGCGTTACTATAATTATCTCCTGTATCAGATACAAACTCTCATGAAACATCGAAATTCCTTATAAATCTTATTGTATGAATGTAATTTTTATAGTACTTCGAGTCAAATGAGAAGCTAGATTTTTCACAGACCACCGAGTCATATAAACATCAGCATAGACATTATGCAGATAGTTTGCTCTCCGTCTCTCTCTATCTATATTGGAAACAGAAACTCTCCCGCTGCAAAAAACGACACCGTATCTATCACCTTACAGTGCAGTGGTATCACGTGAGCGAGAGATATATCTCCCGTCAAGCACAGTTTAGTAGACGTGTAGTGCTAAAACTATTAGTGATATAATTTCAATTTTTGTTTCAACCTAATTAAAATATTTTTATTAAAATCATTATCTAGATTAATTTAAAATGGCACAAAATTCCGTAGTTTGGTTGCCACAAAATATTCATATAAACGATACCCTAAATATTGGAATGGTATACTTTTATACAATTTCTGTACCTAATAATGGGGTAAAGTAATGTGAAATATCTTATTTTATCGAGAACATTTTGTACATTTATCAGCCACAATCGCTGTTAAAAAGAGTCTGAGCTTGGGTTAATAGCATAATTATCTAACAATTTTAATACACGAAATTCAGTAATGAAAACCGTGATTAGGATCGTACCACACTATAGACAAAGGCGATTTTGCAATTTTGTTTCAGTTAATTAAAATAATCGATTTTGCTTACAGTTGTATTTTTTTTTTAATATAGATGATGAAAGATATACCTGGTTCATTTATCTGCATAGCCCTTAAGCTAGGCTTGCCAGATAATATATGTGAGTACGTTTTTTGGATGTTTGTTGGACCGTAACAACTGATAACTACAACTTAAAAATATATAAAAACGTGCAAGTCCATTTGTGAATAAAAATGTAAATTCGAAGTGGCAATCGAATGCTCAGCCTTCTTTTTTTAAAGAAGTTGGGTCCTCTAAGAGCCTTTTGATGATAGATCCGGGACACCTCTATGTAAACGGCTGGTGCCACCGGCAGGGTTCAATATTCAGTTCGTCAGCGAGACCCACACACCCATGGGTACCCAGGTTCGCTGACTGCACGCACTATCTACTCCCTTATTCTCATATTCCGATGTGACGATAGTCCGACACGATCGGAGAGAAATCAGGCACAGGACCGACAGCTTATCGTGCTCTGCGAGGCACGGGGGTGTAACACCGCCAAATTTCTGATTCCAGACTGTTATTAGAAATTGGAATATCCCAAAAACATTTTTAGTCTAACCAGTGATTCGAACCAGGGCCCTCAAGTCTGTGGTTGAACATGCTTATCACTAGACTACAAGACAACATGTAGGGTATAACCATAAAACAACACTGAGTATTTTAGCATTTGTTCTCAATGGAACTAATATATAACTAATATATTAAGTCAAAGAGTATAATGTCCGTAGAGGCTAAGTCCAACTGTCCCATAACGCCGGTATCGCGGTGTAAGCACCGCGTTAATTTTTATACAACGTCCTTAAAGCGGAGTTATGGCTGAACCTGGGTATAATACCCAGTAATTATTCGTTTATATTCCGGGCCACCTCCTGGTCGTTAAGTATAGAAATTTGTGAAAAAAATGTATCCTTTGACATGAACTATACGAAATATTGAATAATTATATGATGAGTATCGAAAGTTGAAGAAAGTGATCCACAAGTTGTGAGTTTTTTTTCTCCTTTTTACTGCAATGGATAGTCAAATACGGAATATTTGATATCCATTGCATTAATAAGAAGAAAAATACATGAGAAAGAGCGTAGTAAAAAAAATAAATAATACGCTCCTTTGCATAATTATTATTTGTTTTATTAAACCCGCCCCGCGAAAAATGAGGCAATGTATTCCAGGTCCTATAATTGTTTTATATTTCGAATTGTCAAATAGTTGTCGATGTTAAAAGACTTGTCTTTTCTAAAAGTTTTGTGTTCTGCTGTGCTTTTTTTTACTGTTTTGTATCTGTAAATCTAGTTTTTTTTTTCAGTTTTAGAACAATAAATGGAATGAGCATACATTTTATATTCATTGAAGGAAAATTTATGTTCTGAGACGTGGAATCATGTTAGGCACTTAGCTCTTGTTTTTGAGTATCTTTTTTATTACACAGATGGGCATCAACATCGAGTAAACGAATTTATTATGATTATCGATGTCTATAAATAACCGCAAAACCTATAACCCTCTCGCACTTTAGAGACCTGTAGTGGATGTTCTGTGTATGTACTGTGTAGTTGTAAAAAAATATATAAACATGTAGATAATCATTTAAGTAATAATCATAAAAATATCTTTTAAAATATTCAGTAATCTATACTTCGGTTCGACGACTAATGATGATAATAAGAAGCTGATTCTAAATAAAACGATCGATAATCACATAATTCATATGTATTTAATTTATTTGTCCACTATTTATATATAAACATTGCAATAATACTGCTATCCTTGGTGGCGAGTCCCTTAACTAGGTGATCTAACGTTGCAGGCTCGTCCTGAGGTCAGACAAGACCTAACGAGCATAAATCTCTGCCTTTGTCTATACTGGAGTTATTTATTGCATTCTTTGAAATTCTTTATTTTGTCCATTATAAATGTTGCCGATACTGTTGCCGAAAGAACGTGTTTATTTATCAAGAGCCACACAATTATTGTATATAAAGTTAAAAGTTTGAACTATTATTTACTAAGGGATAAATTTTTTTATAATGAAACAACTCATGAAAGTTTAATTAAAATATGAAAATATAATATTAAAATATCACATTACAAACATAGAAAGAAAAAAAAACAATATAAGTTGTTTAATTTTCAATTAAAAATTAATTATCTCTCCGAATGCTCCTAATTCGATTAAGTTTAAATGAGTTATACAAGGCTTTGGATGACTATGTGTGGGAATAGAAAAAGGCATAGAGACGCATAGACGTGAAGTGTTAAACGATTTCATATACTACCCTTTTGGATTGGTATTGGTATTGGTGGTTTCCCTGGGATTGGCTTAGTCTTGCAATCAACAAAGAGAAGTGGAAGGTCAGTTGAGAGGAGAAGACAAGAGTGCAACGCATCTGCGTCCATGTGGTAGTCATCTAAGGTCTCCAACTGCTTGTTTTCCTGCTTATACCTTAGAAAATATGTTCCAGTAGCTAGAAAGTCCAACACGACTTCAGACAGAATTTTTTATCAGAAATTTGAAAATCCCAAGAACACTTTTTGTTCCCACATGGGACTCAAACCTAAAACCTCACGCTCTGTAATCAATCATATTTACCACTACGGCCCTTACCTTGTAACTCCATTTACATACGTAAATGTTGTTTTTTAATATTATATATGAGATGACATATTCAATAAACATTCAATACATTTTCCGATAAATGCTTTTGAATAGCAGAAAGCGGTGAATAAACCACCTCATACACATTAATTGACTCACATTGAGGACTTTTTTCCAATATTTACCATATTGTTTTTTATATTGAAACGTTGTGTTGAATTTTATAAAATAAAACAGAACACCCTATGAAAAGCATATTGTAGATAATAATTTATTCGTTTCATTTATTTACATTAATTAATAAAATCGAATTATAATATGTTCTTATGCAAATACGTACGATAATTATCATAATATGCCTAACTAATAATATTTTTCTTCTTTTCTTATTTTTGTGTTATTCACGTTATTAATGAAATACTGACATACAAGAATAATGTAAAATTCTAATGGAGTTGTGTTATAGAGGATTATTTTTAGTACACCAGCAAGCTCTCGGATACTGAAAGCTCGCATTTTTACAACATTGTTCCACGACTTTTCATAATTAGCTATTTTCTGTGCATTAAAATATACAAACCATTTAAAAATAATTAATTGAGCTATGTCAAAATTCGTAGAATAAATGTTGTTGTTCATAATTTTAGCTTCCTGTCTCTGAGAGCTTTTTGGTGTTTTAAAAAGGATTGTAGTTGTTGACAGCGGATTTAGTAAACTATTATTATTATTTAAAAAAAATCTCGTTTCACCTCCACAGGCACATTTTTTATAGGGAGGCAAACGGACAGTCCAAGTCACTTTCATGACTACCGAAGTCGATAGATGTCCGCATAGAAGGTTATACAGATACGTCGACCTCTCTTCTACCTCTTCACTTTACAGCGGTATCGTGTGAGCGAGAGGTACCTCCCCGGTTGTTCGGGCTCAATTCAGCAGCAATTCTATATAACCTACAATAATTGATTGTTACGTTTGATGATAGTAAGATAAATTTTGAATTAAAGGAAACTTCATATTCTAACATTTCCTATTACTTGAGATCCCACAAGGTCTGCAAGACAATCTGGAAAGGGGAAATCATAAAAAGCTATTACGTCTACCGACAAGGGAGTTCTCAGTTATAAGTTTGACGCAAGATAGTTGATAATTTCTATTTGTTTTAGAGAATTTTTAAAAGAAAATATTTTCTAAAACGTCAGACATTTATTTTATATACTGTATCTTAATGGTAATTAAAATTGTTAAAAAAAAGGGTTTGTATACTTACAAAAGAAACAACACACCAGTAATTTTACAAAAAGTACCTGCCTCATTTCTCAAATCTCGCCAACTAGACTTCGTCAAATATTAATACATTACCAGTTACCACAACGTTCAGTTGTGGAATAATTTTAATATTTGACGGAGTCGGCAGTATAAACATGAAACTAGATTTTAATAGATGAAATATGAACCGAGTCGTAATAGATATTAGAACATGTTTTAATTTCCGGAAAGCTTAATTATTGTGCACGTGTAATAATAATCGCTGCCTTAACACAAATTATGTCCCCATAATTTTTTGGACAGATTTATTTTAAATGTTATATGTGTATACAATTCTCGTGTCACAATGCTAGTTAGCATATTCTCTGATACGGCTTGACCGATTCTCATCAAAGTTTGTGCGCATATCGAATGGGCTTGAGATATCGTCCATCATCTATTTTTCATCTAAATATTTCTGCGGGATCGAAAGTAGCGCGTGCAATCGTAGAGCGCTGCTAGTAAACTGTAAAAAATTACGATATAACTTATAAGTTATGACGTACAAATATAGCTCCGCGTCTAATGGTGAATGCAAACGTGTCAGGAGGGAAACTTTGAAGTGGCTATAACTACGCACGTGAGCTTGGCTCTAATTGCCTTACGACGACAGTAGATTTGAGCAAGAAATTCATGTAGCAAAGTTTCCTTAAATCACAAGTAACATCTGTTTGTCCCTTCTGTAACTACCATGCCTCGTGGTGTAGAGTGAATATGTTCAGTTCGTGAGGTCCGGGTACGAGTACCGGATTAGAACAAAAATGCTATTGGGCTTTTTCCATTGCATTAATAAAATAATAATAGCTACAGTTTCGATGATGAATTGTAAAATACTTAATATAGGAGGCAGTACATCTCGCTCGCATTAAATCGCCTTATAAATTATGCCTACTCTATCGCGTTTCATAAAGCTTTTGAGTAAATGGTGATATATTCGGGGAGATGGGGTGAAGGAGGGCGAAACGTCCACATGACAATTACGTGTGTTACTAGACATCAAAGGGCAGCGTTAACTCGTCAACCTTACAGGGAATGACAATCTTTTATATTATCAAAAAATCTACTAGAGTTCACGTTCGTTCATCAAATCAGCCGATTGTGATTGTTATTTGATATTTTGGTTCTTATTAAAAGTGCAAAATTTCTAAACGATTGGCGGTTTCGAAATAAGTAAAAATTATTCTTAAATTAGCCACATACGATGCTAATAAAATATTTTTAAATTTCTATTAATTTAATAAAATAATAAAACAAAATAAGTGATAATATAGCGTCTTGTTGATATTTGTTTACGTTGTGGATACTCAATCAAGATTGTCCTTCAGATGTCTCCATGTTTGTCCTTATTGAACGGATATTGGAGTCTTTATCTCGAAGTTAAAATGTTCTAAAAAGAAACGCGGGTAAAGAATTTATAAGATAAATCCAATAAACGGTAATGTATTTGAAATCTACTTAATATCAATGTCAATATAATTTATTTTATAAGGTTCGAAGCAATAGTTTTAAGCGCACATCCATTTGTGTGTCTGTTAAAGACTCCTAAAGGGAACATCTGTATACGCTAGATTCATGTTATTTAAAAAAGAAATAAGAAATAACAGATCACTGTTGTATGTATTTTATCAAAGGAAAAAACTGAAGTATTGTTTTTTTTAAATATAAGGATCGGAATTGGAGCCATTTTTTTGGCATTAGGTTAAACAGACGCGTTGCTTTTCTTTATTCTCCACCCCCGTAGGCCACCGGTTAGTTACCGAAACACGGCACCACAGCTGTCACTTTTGCCGGTTTCATCTAAGCAAGAGGCACCTCCCCACCTTCCTTTATTTAATAGTTAATATTCCTTACTTACTAATCGTTAGATCAATCTCTTGTTGACTACCGTGGCCTGTAAATATCCACATTATTGTAAGTCCGATGTCTTGTCACTCCCTCCCCCTCCCCTTTACCGGGACTCCGAAGTTCACAATCCGCACGATACACGACAGTATAGCTGTGTTTTTTCGGTGGTATCACGTGATGTCGGTCTTCTGTAATGCAACGTGGCGCTACCTCTTACTACATCTGACGAGGATGAAAAGAAAAACATAATATAACAATACAATCCTTTTTCCCTTTATCAGCAATTTCTGATTGAAAAAGATCCTTTTAGACTGAGGCGTATAAGGGACTAACAAGTAGATGAAAATAAAGGTTCGATGGTGTTGCTGCGATATACAACGCATTTGTTATGTTATCAACTCCAGTAGGTACGTGTTAAGAATTTTGATAATCATCATCAGCCCCAATCCGTTTATATACATGAAATGATAATTACAGAAAAAGTCCTCCGCTGCGGTTTTTCATAGGCTTGCCTTCTATCAGTATGAAGACGTATAAGTGAGTCAGTTATAATGATTGTTACTTCATATTACATGAGAGGTTTGTAAGACGTTTTACATTTTTTTGTAAGAGGTAGTGTCACATTGCATGCTTGCATGCAGTCCAATTGGTATGGCACGACTGAGGAGGTACCTCTCGCTTACACGAGACCGGCGTAAAGACGTGAAAGCTTTGCTGTCGCGTTTCGTGTGGTGTGTAAGTAGCCGGTGGCTCATGGAGGTTGGAGGAGAAAGGAGGGCAGCGCATATTTATAGCCTCTATACGGATGTCTATGGGCGTCGGATGAAAAAAAAAACCAACTGCTCGTTTGCCACCCTATACCATAAAAAAGACGTAATCATGTTCTACTAACAGCCGCCGAGCACAACCAGGGAGGTCTCACCCGCTCGTATAAAAAATGAAAAAAATGAAAAATGTTTTATAATATTTCATTTTTCGTCATCGTCTACAAGTGACAGCTAATCTGCCATAATTAGTGTCCGACTACACGAAAGTCACTATATCTAAAGTTTGAGAAAATCTGAAGCGATGATTTTTCTCTCATATAAGTATTTCATATTTCAAAACACATACAAAGAAGCTTTAGTCGACATATCGTTCCGCGCAATTTACCAATAAAGTACAAAAAAGGATATTTTTTGAGCAGATCGCATATTTATATCTCAATAACCACATTCGTTCACGCTCAATCGACTTTAGGGTCAACACCGGCAACTTGGGACGTAATATATATTTTTTTCCTTATACATTACGCATATAAAGTGGGTATCATCATCAATCTCAACTCACCTGAAATTGGATGGCATGGGAATATGTGTGTAATAATAATTTATCAAAATCATAATATATAAACTACTTAAACACTGTGTGTTTGTGCGTATATTTACACTAATATAGTTGTTAACTCTGTTAAAACGGTCCTATAAATAGATATGTTAAGCGGGAAATCCCATTAAAAGTTCCAGTACGCACAAGAAACAAACTTTCTAGCTGTTACATGTTACTAGCTATACATCTTCCAATACTCGTACTTCATGGAGTTCACACATTCACATAACTCGTTCTATTTATTTGACACTGGCCGTATGCTCTCTCGCTTTGCTTTCCGTGCCTTAAATATCTGGCTAATGAAATGAAGCTTTCAATAATTTTGATTTTTTGAAAGAGTAAGAAGGCAAACGATCAATTCGGGTCCTTAGATGACTATATAGATATACGCTCTTAGACCTCAGCATGAATTTTATACTTCTTAGTTCTACTATATATAAGTACTTCTTACTTATACCGCCTTCAATAGACCACCAGAAATTCATATTTCGCACGAAACTTTGTTTATTTTTTTTATTATTTTTATTACTTTGTTATATTCACAGGTCAGAACGTCGACACCGTTTTAAACTTGTGTTAACTTTGTATATTATTCAAAACATAAAAAAACGGAGGGTTCCGTAATCCAAACGTAATGCATGGTTTTCAATTATTGTAACTTTACGCCTGCCGTTTAAGTTGACAAACATATATAAGCGGTTGCTTACACACATTTAGTAGGCAACGAATTACAGTTATAAGTTGATAATGATTTTTCCAATGATCTACATATAATTTACTAATTTTCAGATTTATTCTTATATATGTGCTATAAGTTCTTACCTCTTTCCAAATTTCACAACTCCAGGTCAACGAGAAGTACCCGATAATTTTTTGGTTTTCGACAAAGTACGTTTTCAAACAAAATTTGTGCATAATTGGCTATAAATTTTTATTGCGTTTACTTAGAAGTGTGATTTTTTGAAGGCATAAAGACGTAACTGACCTTCGTATTTGACAAAAATTTCAGCTTGATCCCTTCACGCGTTTTAGAGAAAAAGGTCTTGACAGACGTACAGACAGACGGACAACAAAGCGATCCTATAAGGGTTCCGTTTTTTCTCTTTGAGATACGGAACCCTAAAAATACACATACGATAGATACAACCAGCCCTTGGGTGAACATGAATAATGCATAGCCTGATATGATACTCTCTCGTTAACTGCACTTTTTCTTATCGCTCTTACTCCTGTGTCTCCAGGTTCGACAGCTCTCTAATAGCAACATAGTACTAAGTGTGGATATTGACTTTGGATATTGATGATTGACAACATTCTTTTATTATTATTTTAAACATTAAGAAAAGAGACAATTTATGACTTTTGAGGAAACAAACGATCAATCGTAACCATTTGATGATAGACGAGGACAACTAAGGTAAGGTGATTTATCCGTTGGCTATAATAGTATGATTTTATATTTAGACGTCGAGTATACACTCGACTCAACTAGACATTAAAATAAAAGTATTTTGCAAAACAAACAAACCCCTAATAAATATTTGAAGCAATTAAATGTGCAAACTGAAATAAACCTTAACCAGTCTGTTTATGGTCTAATTTCTATGTACATGACATATAGAATGGGATTTAGGATGACAAAGGAACACGTGCTTTACTGAATTTATATCTTTGTTGTCCCTTCCTTGTCATATTTACTAGAACGTGGTCGTTAGAAGATATAATGTGGAGCAGGAAGGCATGTGCAGCATACAAACATGGCTGACATTCTGATTTGTGTACGTTTTGGATTACTCAGTAGCTGGGATTTGATTTACGTTATGCAATAATTCATACTTAAACTAAATTATATGTTCCCTTTTGAAGTATAATGTCTATGTTGTCTTTTGAACTTTTGTATTTGTGATTCCAAGAAAATAGTTTCTATCTTAGGAATATACATAGGTGCCTCGATTTTTTTGGTTGGTCATCTAAATAACCAAATCTTAATCATTATGTATAACAGCCCACGGTGACCACGGCGGGGTGCTACCTACCATCTACTAAAAGAAGGTTATTAGTAATTTTCCTTCTACTTAGTGTCAGTTTCTATAAATAAAATTATGCTTATTCACATTTATACTGATTAGTATTCTACTAATATTATAAGTGTGAAAATTACGTAGGATTCCTTTTTGGTCTCCGGTCAAATTTTAAAATAAGGAAGTAAACATCATTCCAATGGTGTGCTTTAGATTTTATCGTCTTATTGTAATATATTTTGAAATAAAAATCGATTTGACATGGTTCTTATAAATACATAGATCGTTGTTCGCACACGAAATGTATCGACTTTAAGGACAGTGAAGCCGGCCTATCTCGACTCGCGAGTTGGATGACGCGTGGTGACCAAGAAATAATATGTTTATAGCATGAGCATGGCATAAAGTAATTGTATCTAATTTTTTTTTTTTCATAAATCTAATGACGACTGAATTACTGATTCTGAACCAAACCTCAAAATTTCGCCGCTAACTAAAAAGTAACCCTGTATACTATACATGCTCACTGGGGGACCATAGTTGCTGTAAAGATTCTGAAACGTCCGTTTCTGAAATAATTAAATAAACAGCGACCAAATCTGTTAAAGTTAAAAAACTTTATTTAAATTTTTAAATGGTGTGCTTTCTTATTTTAATTAGGAAGGTAACTATTGATAAAATAGTCCTTGTTTTCCACGGCCATACAGCAGCCTATCATATAACGGCTATATCCATAATTAGTTCATCTATAATGTAACAATCCGGAGAGGTTGGACCCGAGCAATTAGAGCAATTATCAGGACACGATACGCTGATTTGTTACTGAAGCCCTGTTCCAATCTTTAGCGAGTAAACAATAGTTTCTGACTTGTGCTTTACTTGGTAATAATCAAATTTTAATAAAATTACATTATTTTTAGTACTAGTACATGCTATGATATCTACACCCTTCCCGCGTTTCCGAGATAAAAGATCCGCAAAGACGTACAGACAGATGAATTACAAAGTGATCCTATTTAGTGAGAAGAGAGTGCGATAAAGGTTCCGTTTTTTCTCTGTAAGATACGGAACCTTAAAAAGATGCAAATAGCTTGTGGTAACATCTTTGCATATTTCAAAAAGGATGCCAGTATTCTAGTCGCTTGTTAAAATCGGCTTATATCTATACTTCTATACTAATAATGTAAAGCTGAAGTCTATTTTTGTTTGATTGAACGCCCTTATCTCTGAAAATACTAGTTCGATTTAATTTTTTTTTTAATATTAGTTAGTCAATTTAGCGAGAATAAATCAATAAATAAATCTTTATTTGTGAATACACACTGCATGAACACAGGAAAAAAAATATATTTAGCTCTAATATATAACAAAAATAAAAGTACTTAACAAAGGGATAGTAGAAATTTAACAAATATGACTTTAAAAAACACGGCCACAAAATTGACTGTAAAAATGATAAATTAATAAAAGAATTGAATAAGGACAACACAAAAAGGTAAGTCCTCTGGTTCTAGGATTGGGACCCTAACACCGGTTTTCATGGACCACCATAAATTTTTTCTCTTTCTGACGTACAGCATAAAAATAAAGGTAAAAGTAATTTAGAATACTTAGAAATATAATATTAATTTAGATATGAATGTTTGTTTGTGTGTGTTTATGTTTTAGAAAGAATATAGACTGGTTTTTAACCGAATGCTGTAAAAAAAACGGATTCGCGTAAACGAAGTTGCGGGCGTCCGCTTTATGTATAAAAATAGGCAGCGGAACTAATGAACATTCGTTACATGATGAAAGATAATATTTGAGATCTTCGACTTATATTCGATTTCGATTCGATAATACCAAAAGGAAGTCAACACAGAATTCGAAAATACGACCGTTCCGTTGGCATAACGCGCGTGTGGCGGCCGCGTCGTCAATCGTAAGCCGTTTCTTCATGATACATTATTAAATCGAACAAGACGTTCGTCTCCACAATAAATAAATTCCGACGGATCCATCACGCGTGTGAAGTAAGTGGGAAGTTTCCGCGCCGCTGATGTAGCTCCTAAACTTCCCAATACCTGTCAACGTTCTTTTGAGTTCGACGGATAGAAGCTTAGCAACATACTTATGTGACGCTGCCTTAATAAATTTTTGATTTATACTCGCGGAGTTTCACGAACGTATCCATAATGTATGTTAAATTCTTCAATGAAAGTTTAATATGTTAGTATTGGCGTATCTTCTCTGAGATCAGCTAATGTATTTTTTAACATTTAGCATATAATGATACAGACAAAAGCAAATCTAACGACACCACATACGCTTTAAGTATACAAGCTGTATAGCTAGCTAGCCTAATAAGAATAAAGTTGTAACCGGGAATAATAAAACTTACACAAATAATCGAAAAATATTACCCCGTCTAGCTATTTTATTTAAAGATTGATGTGCGATATAATATTTCGGATTAGTATTAGAACTTTCACATTGCAACACTCTCCGTAACGTTGCTATAAATATTTTTTAAAAAGTTTCTGCTTTATATGTTCAATGAATACTGATTGATACAGCTATATTTGGGCAGATTTGATTGATCACCGATACAGTCGATAACAAAAATATAGTTGGTGCCTTGATTTGTTACTTTATTTATCGCAGTAAAAAGTGCTTTTAATGTTGACCAGGCTTAGTATACACCACAAAAAGCTTAATTCGAATCCATCCAATAGTTTAGGAGATTAGCCTGGACAAACAGACAAACGGGCAAACAGACCGCCAAAATAAAAAAAACATTGAAGTGTTCTAATACTATTTTAACATTGCCCCCAATACATGCCCGTGCATATATTCAATGTACAGACACACGAATTTTAGTTTTATTATATGTATAGCTATTATATGCAATTGAAATGTATACTGCAAATGTTTAAATAAACGCCTGTAGTAGTTATATAGACTAACTTACTGCAAGCTTATCGGAACTCAGTAGGAAGTAGGAACAGGTGCTCTATCAATATTCAGTTCGTGTGCGTCATATATCACATGGTCATATTTCACCTCTCGACTGCCTGGACAAATGTCTACTATTACTGATATATGGGACTGAAACGATAATTTATTTTACTTCAAATGACCTCTCAAATCAGGACTTGTGAATAATTAATTTAAGTTACACCTTTAATATGATGATGATATGATGAGTTGATGATACAGTTATTATATTTCAGGACAGTACCTGGCCTAATGTTAAGCTTGCGGCTGAAAGAGAACTGAAAACTATAGCTAAATGGTTAGATTATAATTTATTAACATTGAACTTAGAAAAGACCAAATATATTTCATTTAGCATAAGAGAAAACTTACAACCAAACTGTGATTTAAATTTAAAAGCTCATAACAATGAAAATTGTGACTGTTATGTTTTGTCATCAGCTAGTGTAGGAAAATACCTCGGCATCGGAATAGATAAAAACCTTAGTTGGAAAGAGCATATAACTAGTCTTAAAACGAGAATACGTAAACTTATACCTATCTTTAAAAGGCTAAGAAATCTAAATGATAAAAAAACCAATAAAACAGTTTATTTCGCGCTGTGCCAGTCAATAGCCACGTATGGGATTTCAGCCTGGGGGGTGCGAGAAAAAGTAATCTAATAACAGTTGAAAGAGCACAACGGTGTATATTAAAAGTAATTAATTTTGGGGAATAATAAAACGAGCGAATAAAAAATAACTGAGCGACTGACGATGAGAT
>LUGF01005713.1:0-15365 GCA_001625245.1 Calycopis cecrops
TTTAACCAGTAACATAAATTTAAAATATCTAAACATTTCCTACGTTTGTCATATTATATCCTTAAATTTATAATACTTTCCCTAAAGTTTCAGTGAAAGTGTGTAATGTAATCTTAAATCTTTACACATACACACACACATACACACACACACACACACACACACTTAAATCTTTTCGAACAAACTAGCTAATAAACTAGTTAAAAACTTAATTTTAAAAAATTTACTTGCACCTTGTTGGAGTAGATTACAAATACATGTATATACCTACTCGTATGTATATGTATATATGTACATCATTTATTTTTTACCAGCTTGTTTTCCATACCACGGGGTTGTAAGGCCTAAGAGCGTCAACCCCGTCAAATATGAACGACGCGACGTGGGATGTCACATCAAACGTTATCAGTTACGGGACGAGATAGGAGCTAGACAGCTTCCTAAGTGCTGCCTTGCTAAATCCTCACATCCAGCTCTCTCTCAAACTCGAGGCAAATCATGTGCACAAAGAACCTGGACACTGTACCGGGTATTCATTTATTATTACTTGGTACTTCCAGTGAGTACCAGATGGGTCGTTTTGGCGTTCATTTAAAGATACATGACTAAGATAATACTTCTACTTGCTTCTATTAATATTATTATACGCTGCCCAATCGAATGTTGAATGAGGATGACCGAAAATTTTAATGAGGCATTCTCGTTTTACAAGTCTGAAAATATAATCATTTTATAAATAGCTTTAAATTGGAATAGGCACACTATTTTAATGAAAAAATTTCCTTTGATTTCAGATCGGCTTTTTCTACGTATAGCAGAGAACATACCTTAAAAACCAATAACTTCTATGGCGCAGACCTTCGATTATAATTCTGAGTGGGTGTTGAAATACTCTACTAAGATTGCTAACTGCAGATATGAGAATTTTTTTCAGGAACCTGGTATTATCATATCTAGCTTGACTCGTAACTAACACATAAGAATTTATATGTCTACTAGCTGTACCCTGCATGCGTTGCTACGCATGGCGCCATCTGTCAAAAATGTATCGGACCAACTCAAAAACATTCCTGGGCTCATCCACAACAACTTTCCTAAAGATAATCACATGATCAAATGTATAGTTTACGATTCTATAAAGAACATGGGGACAAACATTCGTTTTTAATTTTCTAATATGCGAAAGTTTGTATGTTACAATAAAACTATTTTAACAGCTTTTGTCGCGATAAATTCATTTATCTTTTAGAAGCTTTATTTACAGAAATGGTCAAAATAATGACAGATCTCCTGATGTCACAAGTTTTTAAAAGTTCCCGATGATTTATTTAATTGTTTAATTGTTCCATCTAGCACAAAAGTGATTATTTCCTCGATTGCCTCTGTGAGCATCTCACGGTTCACCTTAGTTGCGATTGTTGTTCTTTGTATGTGTATTGTTCATTAGGAGGGGGGGAGGGGCCGGCTTTAGCATGTTCAAAGACTGCAGATTTTGTGTTTGATGTTCACGATATGTTGTATCGTTATAACTAACAGAATAGGGGTCAAACTGCTCGTTTGACGTTCGAGTCGCTTGATGACAAATGATCACCGACGCCCACAGACATCCGTAACACCAGAGGCAGTGTGTTAATAACAATATATCAGACCTTTCTATTCCGACATCCACAAACTTAACGCAATACGCAGTAATCGGCGTGCACTTTAAGAGAAAAAGGCAATTAACCGCCGAAATTGGCCGCCGCATTCGTTAAAGACCGCGTCATTACAGACCGCAATTACGTCGCCGCGGCGTCCGAGCGCCGCCACTTGCGCCGGTGCGAGTTGTAGTATTCCGTCAGTCGCAAATGTGTTCAGCGCTGGATTAAGGTCTGGCGGGACTCGGGGCTAGGGGACTTTGGAGTTTAGAAGGGGGTCTATCCTATCCTATCCTAGGTTTAAAGATGATCTTAAGCTTGATGGGGTCCGAAGCCGCAGCCACCCTAAGCTCCCTCCAGTATCCGGCGCTGAATGTGTTGTGCCATAATAATGCGTTAGACGCAATCTACAGACCCCCTACTGAGACGGACCGTGTTACTTTAACGTCGCTAGATTTCAGCTGTGTCAGAGGGAGCATCATACATAGACAGAATGATAGATGGCGAGGGACGTGTGACGTGTCGCCTCTTCGCAATATTATAACGGCAACGGTATATTAATGTAACTATAATGGGTAATATGTGAAGATTATATGCTTATGTATATTTGCATGCATTTGCTTATTTTAGCCATAGATACATAGGTAAAATCTAGTTATGAATTACAATGCATAACATCGCTACATTAAATTTTTTTTGGGCGTGTGGTCTGAAACAAGCTGGGAACTCAAAGTACCATCAGCGTAATGAACAACATCCATCTACATTAATTTTATGTCAATTGAAATATGCAGCCGACGCAACGGCCCTATTTCATAAAAAAAGCTATTTACTGAGTAACTGCGCAATGTGCCGCTATTTATTTTCACACATTAGCATGCAGTAATGGAGCCGTCAGGCGGCGATATTGATATTCCAGTACAATGTGTGTGTCAGTAAGTTCGCCCCGGCAGTTTCACGTCAGTAGACGACAATGGCCGTGCTACTGCTGCGAGCCTTTGAATAGCACCAATACTATTGTGAATGTATGAAATTGTCTCTTTCGCTCTCTCTCTCTCTATTTCTGTATTTGTGTTGACTTGTATAATATGTATAATATACACTTATGTGTTTTTTTTACTATGGAAGCCCATAGGCGTCCATAAAGTTTAAACAGATGGGTTGCGCTACTTCCTCCTCCCACCTCCATGGGTTACAGGTGACTTATACCGCACGAAACGCGGCACAGTTGTCACTTTACGCCGTTATTAAGTAAGCGAGAGGTACCTACCCGGCCGTGCCGTCCCAATTCGTGCAGCGTAGCATCACGTCTTATTGCAAATACCGGAGAAAACTTACCTACTAAAATTTTGTCGCCTAATGCAAACAAATTTAAAAAAACTGTAAATAAATGATATACATAATTATATGAATTGTCTGTCTGTATTTTTAACAGTTTGGCTTGATGGCGAAAGTAACTTTCATAATTCGGCCCCCAGACGTTTTATGCTAAATTAGAATGCCCATTAGAAAAGTTGTGATAATTGTACTAAAAAGTTACAATTACTTTTCTGTCCGGAGAAGCGAGATTGGATATTTAATAAGTGCTTATATACTACTAAACATAAGTTTGGTAAATAAATTAAAGATTTTATAACACAGTTATATATACACTTCCCATAGTTTTAAACGCTCCCTACGATATAAGAAATATATTTTAAGTGGTATGTGCGACTTCAGCTAAAGTTCGAAGTAGTCCTGGCACTGATTTTCAGGACCACCATTTTTTCGTTTATCATATTATAATGTTTTTCAGGCGACGAAATACAATATGAATATGCACGTACGCCTAGGCTCTAGAGGCTATACCCAACAGAGAAGATTGTGGGTGAATAAGAAAGTTAGTACCTATGAACTTACATACCTTTAGGTAAACTACTTTTTTACCTTCTTAATCGATCCGGACTTTATTGCACAATAAAACCAAAGTTTAATGTGAAATTCTACAATATCTTAAAAAAAATACACTAACTTGTAACTTATTGGCTGTACGCCATATAAGTCGTGTTATATGCAACGAGATCGGAGTTTCACAAATAGAAAATAAAATCTCCCTATTTCAAAGTAGGTTAATGTAGCATGAACAGCAGTTTATTTTGCTCTGATATTATGTTGCTAAAATAACAAGCTCATAATTCTTTTGTTCCCATTATAATAAGCTGTATTGTATCAAAACAATGCGGTATAAGAAATTTAGTTTGTACAACTAGAAGTTAAACTATTTGTTGCTTGTGCAGCCTTGTAAAAATTACCTTAGACGACTTATGCCATAGGGGTATCTGTCTCCCTCCCGAAGATACTGCCACCTTGCTGTTGTGGAGAGACTTGCGTGCGTTTGTGGTCCTCAAGGCTATGCCGGATAAGGCTACCCATACGGGACAGGCATGGGAGACATGGAGGCGAGGGGCTTAGACTAAGATCAACTCAACTGAGGGGTCCTCCAACCGCCCTCTGAATCTGTAGATGTCGGCGTGGATTGGGGTGTTTGGGGGGTTCGACTTCGAACATATTATGTCTCTTGTAATGGTGCGGTCTACTGCACTGCATTTGCACATTCAGAGACCTCACCTCCAAAGACATTATAAGGAAGACTAATTTGCGCCTCAAAAGGTCGCCCACAAAAAACTCGGATACGCATTTTCGAAGCCTCTAGGGATCTCAGTTTATGACTATAGCTTTTATAGGAGTCTTCGCTTGCGTCCGTATTTTTTTAAATTAAATGTATCCTATGTCCTTTCTTATACCTCTAAGAATCAGTGTACAAAGTTTCATGATAATCGGTTAAGTAGTTTTGGCTTCAAAGGCTGAAAAAAACAAAAACTTTCATTTATATTTATAATATTACTAGCTGTGCCCCGCCGTTTCTCCCACGTCACGTTTTCCTGCCCTCCGTAGAGGTTTAAATTTAAAAATCCTAACTCAGAAACCATGCACAACTATTGCTAAATACCATAACATGATCAAATGCATAGTTTACGATTCTATAAAGAGCATACAGACAAACATTCTTGTTTACATACATATAGATAGTAGGGATTACATAGCGCACAAAGTCCTCTCGACATTAAGTACGTGTGTATTGAAACAGCAAAGAACATACGGTACCCACAAAAACCCACGCGCTTAGTACCTTTATGCCGATGAGATCTACGAGGAAATGGCCTTCTAATACGCTTATTATGAAAGGGAAAAGGTCACTGGGTTTGTAAAATGCTGTAGGGCTAAATGATGGTTTGTTACAACACATGACCATAGACATCTGCCATCACATAATTCAAGCCGGTGATATGAAATGAAGAATGCGGTTTATGCTAGTCCATTTTCCGGTGATTCGTTTGGGGGAAGCATAAAATAAGGACCAGACGCGTGCTTAATGTTCCCTTATTTGGATGTTTATGGGTGTTATATCCATTATCTTGTTTTATATAAATATGTAATTTTTAAAGAGGTAGTAATAGTACCTAGGAGGAGGTTAGGAGTACCTCCTCCTTTACACGACACCAGTAGACATAGTCGGCTGCAATGTTGTACCGCTTTTTTAGTCTAAATTCGACTTCAAAAGATTACACTTACATATCCATTAATCTAGGGTTGTCAAATCCCTAAACATCTCAGTGACGGCACCGTAACATATTATATTATTAAAATGACATATGAAGAGGGACATGCGGACAGCCCGGCTGGCCAGAGGCGCAGATGGTTCTAAATGCGTCTGTCCCGGCCTTGTCCCACATTGCTCTTACTTAGTGACTGTTTCGGGGCCACATACGGCACAATGCTTGGCCGCGCCACTATCTATAAGGGGTGACCATAATATCATGATTTATGTGGACTGATGTAGAGCATTCTTTCGTTTCATATTGTAATAAAACAAACTTTGAATGTTTGCCTTAATATATTATAAGTACCTTCATGCAAAATTTATCTACTATACTATAATCTGTATTTTTTTATACCTGAGGGCAATTGAAAAGGATTCGAATAAACAACTGGGTGAAAAATTATGAAATCAATAAATTAAGAATATAAAAATATTATGTTTAGTAAAAATGAAAACCTTCATTAAAATTCACTTCTCGGTTACGAGAGGCTTTTACAAGTAAGAACTATAAAGTTTCATGAGTATCTATCATCTATCGCAAATTATATGTTAAAGTATATTAAACTAGCCGAACCATGCGTTTATGTTAGTAGTAATAATAAACACACAAAATCTCACAAAACTTTTTCCTTAAAAAATAAAAATCATAGCCACCCTACACATTGCGTGTAGATCGGAATTGCAATGCGTCCCCAAACCAGACTCAGAACCAAAACTATATTATAATTAACCTTATCATTATTACTGTTTATATCGTTCCAATGGATTCTTCTTAGAAAGGATGGCATCTTAACAATGGCTCGCCTTTTTACGGCTATGGATCTCATACATGGATGTCTTTAAATAGATCTCAAGTCGTTATTGATGAGACAAAATAAATGGGTCTGGGGTACCTACAAGCAAAAGGCGAATTTAGAGGCTAACCAGGCCTGGAAATGGAAACTTACGAAGCTAATCCACTTGATTTCCGATTCCACTTTTGACGCTTCCAGGAGTACGGATGCTTCAAGCTCTTCACAAAACAACATCATAACCGCTTATTTTCAAGCCGCCGCGCCGTGGCCATCTTTATTACCGTGCGCGAGCTGACGCTAACGTCGGAGTCGGAGCCTAAGGCACCCGCTGTTAATAAGGCCATGATAATATAGCAGTTAAATCAGCTACTACCTATACACGTTCCCAAATCGGGATAAATCAGTCCCAGTCTCATCGCCCGATGATCACTCACAGCAATCCGATGCTGTAGCTATATTAGGCTTCTCTGCCATTCCACAGCAAAAAATCTACTGATCCAGACAATAGCTCATCATTAGTTGGCGTATGAACGAAAAACCTTACCGCCTTTGAAAAATCTATGCAGACCTTTCGTGTATAACCTTTATTAATATTTTCTGCGGTTTCATTTCAAGTCTTTCTTTAAGTTGTATTTACAAAAGTAAGGAATGTATTAAAAGTAGTTACTGGGCTATTAACCATGGTTATAATGTAAATATATGTTTGATATTATGTACCCATATGCGTCTAGAATGCGACGCCAAATATGGATTCACTTTGATCGATAACACGAAGAGTATTCATTAAGTTCCCGTTGTAAATAATCAATTGCCCCCTTCTGTAAAATATTCCGCAAAGACCCAGTTCCGCTGAAACGGAATAATACAACTATACGTCACTTTTATGGCGTTTTGGGGTCACGCGTTTGTATGCGGTGTTGCATTCAATGAAGGTTTACATGGTATTAACACGTTCGCATGCATACGTGCAATTGAATTTAGGAAATTGTCCATAACAAGCAACTCATAGAGTTGATAAATTTTGTAAATGTTGCTGTTTAGACTAGACCTTTTAGAGGCTTTTAAGAAATCAAAACTAAATAGAATTACTTCTCGTGCTCACATTTAGCGACTTGAAGCGAACGGTGTGTTAGTTGGAGATATCGTCTTACAAATATATGTAGATATATATAGTATACATATAGCTTTGGATGTATGTTTGTTATGTCTCAAACACTGGCTGCAAATTGTCAAACATTTAATGCATTACAATATAGAATAACTGGAAAAAAAATTCATGCGAAAAAAAATATATTGTACAATAATCTTTTAATATTCACTTCGAAATAAAAAAAAAACTATGTACCTCGATATGGTAGCCCTCTCTGGATTCTTGTGTGGATATTTAATAAAAATTTAAAAAAATAATTACCTTAACTGCCTTAAAGAAAAAAATATTTTTACAAATCTATCCTTAAGCTTCACAATCATTGAATACAATGTTATGAAATAAAAACCAAATCTATCTTTATAATATCAATAGTGATAAATAAAAATATAGGTACCTACCTATATGTAGGTATTGTGTCGGTCTTCCGCTAAACTTTATTCAACATACATTTTTTTACGATTTTTGTCCCTTATTTTTTTTTTACACGTCTACAGTTAGAAAAGAAAGTTAGCTAGATACAGCTAGCTAGTAGACAACAAAATCTTTAAAATGAGACCAAACCCGATTTTATGTGGAGCTGTCTCCCCATAACGACACAAATCAGCATGCGCCATTAATATATTGGATTTGCTTAGTCAAATGGGCGTGGAGGGTCGCGATAAAATAATTTGAACAGTCCGGGCCGGTATCTCCTCCTGTCGCGCCACTTATCAGATAAGCCGCGTTCCCGGGAAGAAACTCGATATTCATGTCGCCTTCGCTTTCACACATGATGGATGGGAACGGGCCCCGTACTGAGCGAACACGACGAACTATTTGAGGAACACTTTACAACTCAAATTAACCCAACTCGTATTTGACAATGTCACGGCAAAAAATATCTTATCGCTATAAATAAGCTTTGGGTGCAATTTTTTTTTACTGCTGTTATAGTTGGTTGTCATACAAAAATATTTGTTTGGGTTTAGTTTAAAGCAACACAGATGATGTTTCAAATATGGTCTATGATGGGAAGTACTTTTTAGAAAACTAGCTGTGCGCCACGGTTTCGTCCGCATCAAATAGTTAATAAACTTCACTCCCTGTCCTATAACCCGTTTTCCCATGCGAATAAAGCATTATCCCTATGTTCATCAGCGATAATGTCGGATTCTAAAGGTAAAAGAATTTTTCAGATCGGTCCAGTAGTTTTTGAGCCAATTCAATACAAACAAATCTTTCCCCTTTATAATATTAGTGTAGGCATTTTTTTTTAATAACAGATCTAATTTATATACCAACTTATAATCTTCATGAATATATACCAACTTATAATCTTATTCTTTTTTTTTAAAACATGTTTTTCTACATTGGTTATCCTTTTTTAAGGCTACCATTAACAACAAAGAGCCATATGTACTAGACAAGTATCAAGAATACTTTAAGTATAAATATTATGTGGCAGTCATAACGTATTACCCGGTATCCCAAAATGGTGACTAGATGAAACATGATCTCATTAAAGACACAAATGGATTAAAGAAACAGGCTTTTTGCCGTTTAATTCCATATATCAATCGAGTTGATAATAAAATAATGAGTACATGGTAACTTGTTCATTTTGTATAGAAATAGGTATAAAAATGATATATAACTTTACCTATGTATTTTATCGTTGTTCTAATTATGTTGGGTTCATTATTACCGAACCAAATCAGACATATTCCTGCCATTATCAAGTGAAAATAGTATGCCATCAAATTTAAATAAGTGTATTAATTGTACACTTGTATATAAATTGCGTATTCACTGAGTAATGTCCAAATGTGGTAAATAGTTTTTGTAACCAGTGTGCTTGTTATTTGGACAATGAAGAAAATTAATGTGGAGGAGCAAGAAAATCTGTCATGACCGTGTTATCTGCCGTGGTCTTTCTGCCAACCATTAGGGAATTCGTATGATGATATGTTGTGTATACTTAGTATAGAAGTCTTTCTGCCTACCCTTAGAGAATTTAGATAACGAGCAAAGACATTAGACACGTTTATACAATTTTGTGCTCCAGAGATTATATCTTTGAATGGCCATATGTACCAATTAGATATTCTTGTTTACCAGTACAAGACGAAAAAAAAAGCTCTACAACTTTATACTTAACATTAGTAAGAGGTAGCACCACACTGCATGCTTGCATGCAGTCGAATTGGGCCGGCACGATCGGGGAAGTACCTCTCGCTTACACGAGACCGGCGTAAAGTGACAGCTGTGCTGTCGCGTTTCGTGCGGTGTGTATGTAGCCGGTGGCCCGTAGAGGTGGGTGGAGAAAGGAGGGCAGCGCATCTGTATAACCTCTATGCGGATGTTTGTGAGCGTACCATAAAAACAAAAAAAAAACCTCAAATTGTCATAATATTTGCAGTAAAATAGAACTTCATCTATACAAGCAAAAGACACAGCTTCTGTGTCGGTCCTCGTCGGGACAACGGCAGGGGCAGCGCCTCGAGACGACGAACATATTCAAAGAACTAGACTGCCTTCAGCATACGGACACATCCATCTCTGCGTTTAAATATAGACAATATAATTTAGACAGTATACACGTTTTATTTAGTCCTCCAAAAGGCTTAAACAATAGTAAGCCAATGTGTACGGTCAAGGCTATTTCTTCCATGAAAACAAAGCCCAATGATTGACATGTTCGAGGCGATTAAGAAGAGAATAACAAAAACAAGACAGTTGTTATTATCTCAGAAATTTTGGAGTCTTAAGCTCTTTTATAAACTGATGAAATAACATAAAAAATAATATGGATAATAACATTTACCGCCTAAATATGGTCGCGTTCATTAAAATGTGGGTTTTAAAGTCAACTAAATTATATTCACTTCTACGCTATATGGAGGTTATCGTTATAGAGAATTACGCTATAAAGTGTTTACACATCACATCTGAGTAAATTTACATTACTATGTAAAAGTCCAAGCAGAAAGATGTGTGACCCCATTGCACGCTTCCGACGTTGTAGTAGGGACTGTTCAGGTGCAGCCGGACTGTCCCCAAGGAGAAGTCAGGCCTTTTATTTGCGCTGGATAACACAACCTTCTATTATAAATATCATATTATGTCCATATTACATAAAGTAGAGCAAATTATTATCAATAAATTTACTTCTGATTGGTCCAAACTGGCTCTTTTCCGTTTTGAAAGTCGTGATTTACATACAAATTCATTCGCAACATAAAATGTTGCACAAAGTATTTCAGAGCGTTTTTGGAGCAGCTTAAACAGTTCTGATATTTCAGCTTAAATAAAGATTTGATTTTATAAATAACAGTCTCTTTTGACGGTGTTTAAGGTGGAATTTTACTACTGGCTTCACCGGTCCCCCTGTCGTGAACAGGACCTTTTCCTCTTGCTACAATTTAGGTAATAAAGCGTTTTTCAATTAACGTAGCATTAAGCTAAAAAATGTCAATACGAAACATAATATGTACACAGTTACAGGTACACAGGGCTAATTCCAATATACGCAAAACCACTCGCAAGCAGCCTGTCCACATCAACACCAACACCACTTGTTTTACGACTTTTGAAAATTAATACTTTTTAAAATTTAAGTTTTCTCACACAAGAGAACAGGCCAATGTAACTGATTGGTCTACCTGATATCACCGATATCACTCGCTCGCAGACCCCCTCACCAGAGACTGTGGATTAGGGACTCGGTCCTCCAGCCATCATATTATTCAATAAAAAAAGACCTACATACATAATTAAATTGGCGATTACAAATTTCATATTGGGATGCATCTCTCTATATGCGGGAGTTGAACTTACTCCCGTTGCCCGACTTCTACTCATAGCAATAGCATGACGCATGTGAAGGCGTGCTTCCACGGCATAAATACAGGTTCGAAAAAATGTTGGAATCGATTATTACTTGTGCTAATATAGACTTGGTTATGTAAACACTTTATATAATTTCTTAATACTTATGTCTAATACCTGTATCTAATATATTTTTTTTAGCAAGCTGTGTTGTTAATAGTCGCCTCTACTAAACCTTTCCATGTGTCTCTTTGCCGTGCCTGTACCATTCAGTATATGACACATCTGTGTTTAAAAATATCTCTCCACCTTTTATTGGGTCTTTCTTTTTTTCTTTTCTCATCTCTCGGTACCGTCACCGAGAGATGTGAAGTATCCAATAGTAGGTTAAAAATACTACCAATAAATACCGCTAGGCCATTTTGGTTAGCAGAATTGCTGTGCGTCCCTGTCACCTTTAAACAGTCGGGTAAAAAATAGAGCTACTGATTATTTGAGAATGTCATTAAAATAGTTTTAGATGATTTTGGGTTTATTGGAATCCACTATCCACTTTGATCCGTTAAAGTTTAGTAAGGGGTAGTGCCACACTGTATGCTTGCATGCAGCCGAATCGGGCCGTCACGACCAGGGAGATACCTCTCATTTACACAACGGCGTCAAGTAACAGCTGTACTGTCGAATTTCGTGCTGTGTGTAAGTAGCCGGTGGTCGATGGAGGTGGGAGGATAAATGAGAGCAGCGCATCTGTATAGCCTATGCGGATGTTTGTGGGCGTCGGTAGTCAAAAAATGTGAAAATGGCTCCAATTGCCTTATACCATAAAACTGCAATATTATTTCCGTCAGCTCCAGGTCTAATAAAAACCGATCACTACGAAGTGCGGAGTAAGCGAGCAATGCAGATGCACGCCTCACGTCCGCTGCGAGGACAAAGGCCTTTCAGACTTCCTCTAGAGAGGGCATTGTGTCGGCGCATACATTATTTATACAATTGCTCCCCACTTCGCTGGACGACCCTGTATGTCACTTGCATTTTATTTAAACTATTGTAATAAAATTTATACACAAATGCCAGTTGCTTTGAAGTTCAATAAGAGATTTATTTATTTACTTTGTTTTCGGTCTGGTGCGTCCCACAACTCTACTCTCCTTTCACTTTTCTCTGTGAAGTGCTAGACTGGGCCATTTCTTCCGGAAATATTATAAGAGTAAGAAAGAAAAAAATTATAGATCTTACTAGCTGCTCTCTTCGGTTACACCCGCGTAAGATTCGATACCGTGGAAACATCGAGATGAAAATAGATGGTGACCGATTCTCAGACCTAGCCTATATGCATAACAGAATTTCATTAGAATCGGTGTAGCCGTTTCTGAGGAGTATGGTAATTAACAATGTGACACGAGAATTTTATATATAAGATTTGAAATATAAATATTGCATTTTACAGTAATTCCGGCTATACTTGTGTATAATACTTATGATTATAAATTATAATTAGGTATATTTAAACATATATAAACGGAATTCAGTTGACTTCAAATATACGAAATGGAAATTGATTGTGATTAGGTGAAGGTTGCGATCATTGGACCGGCTCTTTCATTGGACCACCTAATTTTTTCAAAAACTATGCATGTCACAACGAGTTCAATAGTATGATAGGCAACCTTACTGCACCCCTTGCCCCCTCGCCAAACCTCAGTGCCCTCGCGGCGTGTGGCAAGTAGTGACGTATGCACTTGTGTCAGCAGTGATCGTGATATAAAAATCGAGCCATCAACAAACCCATGTAAGTAGCATTGTATTTCTTCATGTTTGATGATTGTATTGTGTCCGAATGGCAAATTTATCTGTGCTCACAGAGACTATAAAGTTTTTTACCTAACTTTGCGCGTTTTTTAATACTAGCTTTCATTATGTTGATATACCTAGTTGCCATCAATGGACCACAATGGTGACGCCATTACTGGACCGGTCCAATCAAAGAAACTTAGCGAATTGCTTATTTTCATTTAGTATAATTTTGAAAACTGTTCTTCTCTGTGTGAATTTCATATTGCGATAGTTACAAATACAAATTTTCTAAGTTTTTTTTTTACCTTTTATTTTTTTTTACATAAAAATTTAAATTAAAATATATAAATGGAATTATTATTGTACAGTATTGAAAATGTAATATCAAAGTTAAAAATAGATTTTCTTACTGTCTATTTTTATATTGCACGTATCTAGATACCTTATACCTACGTACCTTTTTGTTATAATCGGATTATATTTGTATATTCCAGAATGTCGGCAGAGAATAAGATAAGGAAATTATATTCTTGGAATGAAGCTGGTATGAAACTTGTAGCAGAATTTTTAAGAAATAACTATTGGATAACATGAAGCGAGTCGAGTCTATGGCGTTCCAAAAGCCTCATTAAAAAGAAGATTGAACAGTAAAAACCAACCGTTTCGGAAGAAGTTCAGATAATAGGATCAGAAGGAGATTAGAAGAAAGAGAATTAAACGATCACATTGTTGAAATTAAGAATTCTTTGTTTGGTATTACTCCCAAAGATGTCAAAAGAAGCCTTCCAATTTGATAAAAAAAATATATGATTATTATAAAAACTTTTCAATAAAAAAGGAATTTTTATTTAGTGTTTCATTTGAGTCACCTTCATTGGACCGTTAATACAAATGTTACTAAGTCCAATGATGGCAACTTAGAAGTCCATTCATGGCAACGGTGGTCCAAAGAAAGCAACTCCTCATTGAAGAGTTATGTTAATATATCTGTAAAACCTCTCAACTTTCATGGCCAATAATTTATATATCATTAATTTACACAAAAAGCAATGAATTCCAGCAATTGGTTTTCATTTGTTGGTCATATTTCCCGAAATAGGATGTCCTAAAGTTAAGTGGTCCAATCATAGCAACCTTCCCCTATATCGGATTTTGCATATAATGTTGCCTTTGTGTTTAAATCGCTGTAATTATACAAATAATTAAGTATATAATTGTAATTACACAATGCTAACTAAATATTAATGACACGGTATGATTTTGTATTTTCATTCCATTTCACGTATTATGTTAATACCAGTCGAATACGTACTGCAGTGTAGGGTTCCGTATCCATATTACCTAACACTATTTTTATATTCACTCACACGCAAAATTAAATACCCACCTTGATTTTATTACTTTTTAAAAAAAATTATGACCATAATCCTAATATTATCTTAGGGTTGCTTGGGGTAAAGGTTTAGCAATAAAAACAAACTGTGTTTTAATTAAAAAAAGCTTTATTTGAAAAAAATATGTTGAAAAACCTTTAAAGAATAATTTGCCTAAAATTTCCATCTTCCCTTAAGTTTCATTTAGCTTAAGATTTGAAGCTCAGATCAAAGTTCAATAATGGGTGTTTCCTCCCCGAGCTCTCATGTCTTCCAAAGGCTTACCAGGAAGTCCAACCATGGCCATTTCAATCAGGGCCGGTTTGAGCTCTCAGAGGGTGATAGGGTCTGGTACCCGTGTCTTAACTCGTCTTTTCGGGTTGTCCCCGATGTGTTTAATTGGGTTGAAGTCGGGACTGGCACGCCAAGGCAATCTTATCTATCTTGTCAAAAAATTACATTCAGAACGATTAAAGCAAAATAAATAATAGATACACACAAAGAAAAAAAACATTCACGAACTAAAATAATTTTATGGAAAGGAAAAAGAGTTGCGTATAGCGTGTCCACAAGAAGGAACTACATAGAATATGTTTAGGATCAAACATATGAATCAAATCTAATATATCCTTATCGATTTTGTGAGCATAGCAACTACACACACATATATCTGACATAATATAAGTTCTTTGGACTCTCTACTGTAGACCTTACTTACATAATATAAATTCATAATTGCACGTTTGTAACTTATTATAATCCAATAATAAGCTTTAAGGTCTGTAGATTATGTGAAAAAAATAAAGTAAAATAAAAAAATTGAGCGGTTTTATAAAGTAATGAACATCTCAACATACAATATACGCAAGTACGACGAGACGGATCAGCCAAGTGATCTCACAGAGAGCGATCTCGTGTGATGAAGGTAGATCCGTGTATCAAATGCACTCAGTTACTGTACCTAGGTTATAATTATATCTCTAATCTAATGGAAATGGGAGGAAAAAGGAGGGCAGTGCATCTGTTTAGCCTTTATTTGGATGTATATGGGCGCCGGTAGACATAAAAATGGCTCCGACGAAAAAAAAATATGAATATACGTTGTTTTCATTAATTTTGACGATCTTAATTGTGATTAGCAACTACCCTTTTTACGTTTGTATACAA
>LUGF01005713.1:54202-77486 GCA_001625245.1 Calycopis cecrops
GATGTTATCGCTTCAAAAATGAGAGATACAAAGTCCAACTCATTTGATGCTTTTGTGTTATGTTTATCCATGTTAAGAGATTGAGTTAAAATTAGACCTTAGCATCTAGAAAGCTAATACTTATTCAATCGAAGTATTTTACACGAAGCACACATATTATTTTGTATATTTAAATCATGCCGATTAAAAGAAAGAATAAAGTATTTTATAATTACAATAACAGAGAAAAGTTTGTCTCGGAAGGGACCACCAAAGTTGTTATGACGAAATCTCTTTAGACTTAATGTTAACATTTATCTTAAATTGCTCTGATAAATACATTCGTTAGTACATGTCCTTATTTGCAATTGAATACAGCACTAAACTCTAACAACTAGAATTCAATATAACAAATTTTGTGGATCAGTTTCCCTATCATCGATCAAAATCCGAACAATACGGGCTCTAGGAGCTGGTTGACGCAGGGCAAAGGGCTGAAGTCCTCTCCGGGCGGCGCTACAAAGGGGCATTGTAATGCCCAGGCGGACACTTATCAAGCGCCTGCTTTTATCGTTCACCGCAACACCCCTCCCCCCACACCCGCCAGCTCGCTCTGCGGCAGCCACTCAAAGCTTCTCTGTAAGGAATATTTGCTATTGTCGTTAAGCCATCAAAGTAAGCCCAAGTCCTCTATCCTACATTTTGATTAATGCTATATTTTCAAGCTTGAAAATTGATATTTTTAACCATTTGAGTAAATTTATTAATGATATTGAAAATGCAGTAGAAAGAAGGTTTTTTGGCTGGCCTGGTCTTGTTCTAAATCTATTAAACTTATATTATGATGTCCTAGTACTTCCTCATTTTTTACGTCCAAATTTTCATGCCTTTTATCATTTATGTATTTTTATAGACAATAAAAATCTGCACGCTATTTCCCTGGTAGGTTAAGATTATTCATATTGTTATGGCTATCCAATAGCTGGTATTGTAGGCATAATATTTACCTATTACGTAATCAAGAAAACGTTTCAATCTACGATAATTATTGTAACGTTCCTGCATGCTACCAATTACGTTAATTAAATGTATAATTAATCAATCGTGGAAGTGAAACAAATTAATAAGAAATAGTGACGTGCCGCATTGCGACCTAATTGGGCCGAAACAACCGGCAAAATTCTTTCCACTTATATGATGCCACGGAAAGTGACTATGCTGTCGCGTTTTGTGTGGTTTATGGGTTTCCGGTGATCCTTTATGTACGGATTTCTGGGTATCAGTAGTCATTTAAGATACTGCCTAGTATTTTAATAGAGGAGGAAGGAGAACTGAGGGCAATGCATCTAACATCTACGCAGTTGTCTGTGGGCGATGGTAGTCATGAAAATGGCTTGGCTAGTTTGTCCCTCTATAATACTGTAGCCAGTTAGAAAAAACTATTTAGTATGGAAACGTAGGTACACAACGTTTCCATACTAAATAGGTTTATCTAACAAATTTGACTCATGATTCAGGAAGTAGGTACTACCATTCTACCTATGACATACTCGTTAAGACTTAAGAGTGGATGTTGGAATGTAACTAAGTCTAAAAAGTCTCTTACATTAAATTAAGATTTATAAATAGTGTAACTATATGGAATAAAAATATCCAACTAGTTACATTAATGTAACTACAATGTAACTAGACGGAACAGACCCTATTAAAAATAATTAAAGGTATCCTACTCCTTTTACTATAGACAAAGTCCCGATAGAAAAATACCAATAGTTATATTGCGTGTTATCGTTTGATCATATCCAAATTAATCTCCGGAATAATTGATTTGCCTCAATTTCAGTAAGAGGCGGCAGGTTATGAATATCTGACGAGTATGAAATCGATACAGCGGATTATCTACAAATAGATTTTGGATGAACGAACACGAGTCCGTAGCCGATATATCTCCTCCGTCCGGATTAATATATGGAACTAAAACATATCATATCCGACTTGAAATATGGGCTTTATTTCATAGATAACGTGATATTTTAATTACCACTGCAATTGTGACAGCAACGCGTGGCCTGGACATAATTCATATTGGCACCATTTTTAAAAATAACTCGAGTTGTAAGTATCAAAAGCGCAATTTTATGTTTCTACCAGCTAATGCCTGCGACTTCGTTCTCGTAGCGTAGTAAAATTATAATCAAAGTTTTTTCTTATTGTTTCTTTGCAGTGCAGTGTGCCGAAATTCCAATTTATCGTAGGAATGAGCGATTTTACCGCAGTAATAAGTGTTTTCCATGTTGTCCACCATGGCTTAGTATCTATACACCATAAAAAGTTTCATTCGAATCCTTCCAGTAGTTTCGGAGATTAGCCTGGACAAGCAGACAAACGAACAAACGGACAGACAAAAAAATTAAAAATCATTGAAGTGTTCTAATACTATTCATCATACATAACACATAACATCGCCCCCAATTAGTTTTTCGTAAATATATTCAATGTACAAATACACGAATTTTACTGTTTTATTATATGTATAGATTTATGTAGTATATACAAATATATAGAGGTTAAAAAATATAATAGATTTATTGTAGTATGTAGTAGAATTAACTTCCAACCAAAAATATGATCTAATTGATATTATAAAAGCGTTTACTCAGCATTGTAGATAGAAGCACGACTTCAGCTTAAAAATGTATGACACCCATCCAAGCTTGGTTCCATCTAATTATATGAGGTGGTGGCGAACCCTTGCTTATGACATCACCCGTCATTACAGGACTCACAAGACCACCCAGGAACTTTTAGAACGTATGTCAGTCCATATTTGCATGTAATGCTTTAGTCCGTATGTCCCAAATCAGACATTTTCCAATTTACTATTTGTGCATTTCAAAAGTAATACAAATAAAAAATTGTAGGTATTTGCTACAATCACATACTTCATGTTACTTTTCTTTAGGGTTGCCAACATTTCTTCGGTGAAATATAGTATTTTTCAAAATATGCATTAAAATATAGTATACTGCAACCAAATAGTACCAACCAAGTAGTACCGGGTCATATTATACTAGGTTTAGGATACGTAGGCGGACCAGACTGAGCTAAAAAAAAGCTCTTTGAGGCATGAGCGCATCAATAGAAATTATTTTTTGCTATTTGCAATAAAAATATTTCAGTCTTGAAAATATAGCATTTTTCCTTACTATACATATATGATCAACAGTAAATAGTACACAGACATATAGTACAATACTATTATATATTGTAGTACGGTTGGCAACCCTACTTTTACCATGAGACATTTATCGGAAACGAAACCAGGAGTTTTTAAGGATATGCAGTACTTTTCCACTCGAGATGCGCCGAATGGCTCCAAAGCACCCAGTACGTTTGTCTGCAACAAAAAACTAAAAAGTGTAAGCAGACAGCTTCACTGAGAGGTATAATCCGCACAGCTCTCGAGAACCCAATCTGTGCTCTTGCAGTTCGCAGCACGCTGTTTTTTAAGACTCGGTAATACTTTCGATATTCAAGCCACATCTGCACATTGGTAATGCTTTAACTTAGTTGATTACCGCACTGATTAATCTGTGTATTTTGAAATTTAGTAAGAGGTAGTGCCACGATGCATACATGCATGTAGTTGCATTGAGTCAGCACGACCAGGGAGATACATCTCGCTTAAACGATACCGGCGTAAAGTGATAGTGTGTGTGCTGTCGCGTCTCGTGCCGTAAGTAGCCGGTGGCCAAGGAGGTGAGAAGTAGAAAGAGGACAACATAACTATATAAGCTCTATGCTCATGTCTACGAGCGTCGATGATCATGAAAATTACTCCGACCGGTCATTTGCCCCCATATACTATAAAAAAAGTTACAAACAACCCACGTGCTTGTAACTTTAAAAATACACAAATATAAAATACTAGCTGCGCCCCGAGGTTTCACCCATAATAATTGCGATATGTGTTATTCCAAGTTACTCTTTATGTATGGTCCAAATTTCATGAAAATCGGTTCCACAGTTTTTGCGTAAAGGAGTAACAAACAAACAAATAAACATACAAACTTTCGCATTTATAATATTCGTAGGATTTAAAAGTGCATAAAACAATAATTATAGTTAAATAACCTCTAGACAGTAGTCATTATTCCCTTTGACTGTTTCATTTGAGTCGGCAGCAATTTCGTCGGCTGGCGGCGACCGCAGACCTCAGCCCCGGTCGTGATGTCTCAGCGCTCCTGCAATAAACAGTTCTGCAGTAAACATTACCTGTTTCCAAATACATTGTAATGTCGGTATTTTAACAACTAGCTTTTTCCACAAAATGTACATCTCACTAGTACCTTTAATAAATTTTTTATCGCGTTAAAACCCGTAAAGAAGCTACAAAAAAAATACATTTGCTTGTTATTTATGAAAATTTGATAGAAAATTACAATGTTATTTTAGATGGTAATAATTGAACGTCCGATTTAAGCTTAAAACAAAATATTTTTAAATCTAATTATTTTATATATTCTGTGTTTAAAATCTTTTAATACATTTCTTATCCTTGAAATTTACATAGGTACAACATGATGTAATAACTGTAAACTCAGAATTTCCTACTAATATTATAAATCTGAAAGTTTGTTTGTGTGTTTCTTTGTTTGTTACTCTTTCACGCAAAAACTGCTGAACGGATTTTCATGAAATTTGTCACGCACATATAGGGTAACTTGGATAAACACATAGGATAGTTATATCCCGAAAAAATGTTCCTATGGCATGCCATGAGATCTAAATTTACGCGCGTGAAACCGCGGGGCGCAGCTAGTACTATATAAAAACTAACTATCCACTACGATGCACATGGCATTTTATTACTTGTGTTATGTAAACGAGTATCAGCTATATTATTACATAGGTTTTAATATCAATTGTAGATAGGTACTTTGCATTCTATCTCGTGTCTGCTACATTTTCATAAGTAGGTAATCTATGCAGCAACATTATGTTAAACAGTAGTAACACATTTTTGATTGCTTTGTTCATAACGCTATTTATATAAGCATATTGAATAAAGTACGATATTGTAGTAGTCTCATTGTGCCTTTTACATTTAGTTGTATTTGACAAATATAGATTACGCCTTCCAAAGATCTATCAATGTACTAAATAACGGGCTTGGCCCACCACTTTCCCACCGCTGCTACTCCTGTGTCGCCAGGATCAACAGCGGCAACCGCACTCGACCCTTTGATATGATCTCAGGGAGCCCCAGGGAAAAGCTAAAATCTCTTTAGGACCCGCAACGAATTTAATCAGAAGAAATAAAAAGTGGAGTAGGAAAAAATTCCAATTTCCCTTCCCAGTCAAAGCGGGAGACAGTACAAGATTGCAATGATACAAGCCAAAAAAATAGAGTGTAGCTAGACGAGGCCCAGCTGCCATCACTGTACTAGTAACTTTGTTCAAAAGTAAATGTCCTGATGATTCATAGGTTTCAATCGTTTATTTCGTAACTCCAGCGCTGGATTAAGCTTTGGCGAGAACCTTGTAGTTGAGAAGAAGGCCCTTTTATATGTCCAAAAATAATCTTAAGGCCCTTTAAGTTTACGGGGCCCTGGGCTGCAGTCCCCTTAAGCCGCCCTGCATACCTCGTAGAAAGGGCGTTAGTAATAAAATTGATAAGATAACTCACTTGCGTGGCAAAATTAAAACTTGGATACGAGAAAGATACATTGTGAGCTGCTGCTGAGCAAGTTGATTTTAGAATCTGAATCAGTAAGTGCTGCCCTATAATCTGTATCGAAACGCAAAATGACGCATTTAAAGCATCACGAATACTCTCTACTTCTTAATGTTGGCATAAACTGTGATTACCGTCCGCGATGCAAAGATGGCGGATAGGAGTAATACTGGAAATATAAATTGAGTGAACGCACTTACTGCAGTCATAACAGCGAAGGTGTATCGAATCGATGGCGAGCGTGACCGCTGGCCGCCAGCTAATGATGTGTAGGCCGATGGTATTTCATGGGCCTAACTTTATTACGGCCAAAGCTGGCATTGTCCGATAGCGTGCAGAAGCGCAGGTAAAATCTATGTGCGTTTAGTGCGAGATAATCTATTTATGGTTTTGCCGTTTCGCTGGTTAATCGGGATTTAAAATTTGTGTTTAATACCAAGTAATTTTAAATTTTTTTAGCCATTAGATTTACTTGAAATGAAAGTGGTCTGCTTATTTTTGAGGTAGGGGTCTTGCAATTTGTGTACCTAATACCTATGTACAAATAAGCATTGCTTGAATCAGCTTAACAAGGTCATGGCGTTGATCAAGCCCACTACTTGGGGTGAAGTTTATTTTACCCTGAGGCTAATATTACTGATAGGTGGTCTATTGTAGAGCAGAGAAAGACGCTATTGTGCCTCTAGAACAATTGGTTATGGTGGGAATTTTCCTCTTTAGGATTGTTCTGATGTTAGTGGGGCTATGTCGTACGGAAGGCTGCCACTGGTATCATACCACGTTTTATTTAACTCATAAATTTAATCTTTATAAATTCGATTCTTTGCCGTGCAATTAAGTGTGGTCAAAGCTTGAAGCTGAGGTTTAACCTACTTTTAAAGACAGTCGTTAAACTTCTAAATGTTAAACTGCACAGAAAGTGGCACTGCCACTGTCTCGGTAAAGTTTAAGTGTTTAAGTTTATTGGCTTCTGTCGTTTGAGTTCATTTTAATCATTTAACGAATCTCGAAAATTTATAGTTTTCTTTTTTTTTTTTACTTATTGCACCACCGTAAAACGTCTTGTAGGTACTAGAAAAGGGAACCATTAATTGTAAAAGAAATTAATTTATGGTATAAATTAAAGATTTTTATTATATATATACATATTAAATAATATAGTTCCTGATACGGGCAGGACGTTACCAACAGAACCAATTGGTCATTGAAATACGTCAAACTAATATGTTAAGTACTTTTGTAATAATATAAGTAAAATACATGTAACAGAGTAATATTTTGAAACTTTAATAGTACCTAATACATTAAAAAAAATTATTTAATCAATATATTAAATATTAATATTAAAGTTTAAATAGTAATTTAAAATCCAATGGGCCTTTAAATTATTGTGCCATATTCGTAAAACCAACGAATTACAATGAAAGAATGCAAAAATATATGATATCGGTCAAGCGGTCCAAGCCACTTTTGTGATTGAGTTATTAATCATCAATCGTTATCCTTTCACCCAAAAGATCATTTCATTGATATCTTATAGGCACATTATATAATATTTTTGTGTCTCGGCGTTTGTGTTCTCCTCCGTAACAGTTTGATCGATTACCATGAAGTTTGTTCACTTCTAACAGGAATTAGAATCAGTCGTTAACTTTTTTCCTATAATATATTTTGACCGTATTTTGACTAATGTTTTCGAGCCAATAAGTTATCTGTCACAATATTCCATTTTCCTTCATGGAATTTGACATCTATACATATTATAAAACAGTAAAATTGTGTGTCTGTACATTGAATATATTTACGAAAAACTAATTGCGGGCGATATTAAAATAGTATTAGAGCACTTTTCAAAGTTTTTTAATTTTTATATGTCTGTTTGTCCGTTTGTCTGCTTGTCCAGGCTAATCTCCGAAACTACTGGACGGATTCGAACGAAACTTTTTGTGGTGTATAGATACTAAGTCTGGTCAACATCAAAAATACTTTTTACTGCGGTAAAATCGCTCATTCCTACGAGAAATCGGAATTTCGGCACACAGCAAAGAAACAATAAGAAATAACTATGATTATAATTTTACTACGCTACACGAACGAAGTCGCAGGCACCAGCTAGTTCGTAATAGAGTATAGATCACGCCCATGAATCAAACGTAGCAGTAAAAAAAACAGTGTAAGTTATTGAAAATAAATAATTTATTGAATACTGTATAATAATATAAATTAGTTAATAAAATTTAAAACTAGCGAGCGTGAAGCAAAATTGTTCACATACTCGAATAAAAACGGATATCGTTCACCAATTTCATAACGATGTATTGATGTGTGATGATCATATTTGATGACAAAAAATAATTTTGTTTCATGGCAATCAATTCACATCTGAATGCTTTGCACAGAACTTTTTTTCATTAATCCTCGACGCTTAAAGAGGGCTGTGTGTGCCTATTTGTGGCATCGTAGCACTCTAACGGATTGACCGATTTCTTAGGTAGTAGGCTTCTTAGTAGGCTTCTTAGGTTGGGTAAAAATCGATCCAGCAGTTTGAAAAGTATCGTCTCATTTCTTATTGCGGAGAGTGCCTCAAATGTTGATTTTATACAATTACAGGAATTTGAACTGTGTCTACTAAAATATGATACATCGATGCAGTTTATGCCGGGCACTGGAACTACTTTCGTATGACTGTTTTTGAATAAACCGCCAGTAATTAACGTTACTTGGAACTTGTTTCCGAACTCCGAGTAATAATTTTAAACCAAGACCAAATTTTCAGAAAATGATTTTACAATTTTGGCATCCTTCGTACATTCTCTGTGAATGTCGTCCAACGTGTTCATTAAAATTAATCAAATAAAATACGTACCTATATTTAATGCTTGTTTAAATTATAATTTTATACGAATTGCATTAAAAAACTAAAAGTATTTTCTTTTTACAGAGTCTATATTTATATTAAATATTTCAAGTAAACGTCTATCTTTTTACAGACCCAATAAGAAAATATTAATTTTAAAGTATGTATTAAACTTTACGTGACAGATAAAATGTCGCGTTTCGTGTGGTCCCTGGGTTACCGGCGACCTATTAAAGGGGAAAAAGGAAAAGAGGGTAAGTTGCCGGTGGCCCCTGGAGGTGGGAGGAGAGAGGAGGGCAGTGCATCTGAACAGCCTCTATGTCTACGAACGTAGTCATGAAAATGGCTCCGACTGCTTGTTTGCCCACCTATATCATATAAAAAAAAATACCTCTGTTTAACAATAATGTAAATGTTTATAGGTATCGGTAGTGACTACACTTGGCTGCTTGTTAGCATCCTTAAACTATAATAAAAACATATACATAATATTATGTTTGTCTGCGACGTCTTCAATGTAACGCCTGTACTATAACAGCATATCTGTATTCTACAACACTCCTTAAGCGACTAGAATATCACACAAACAAAAGGATTCCATTACACAAGCACTTTAAGCTGAGTGCCAATCAGTTCTATTTCCTTCGTATAATATTGTTATTACGACGCCGTCGACCTGAGACAAGGATTTGCAATTTCATTTCCTAAATTCACGTGAACCGACAGCCATTGCTCAAAGCTAACATATTTAGATCCATTACGTTCAAAGCTCGTTGATATCCTAGTACAGCTAGGCGGGGAGCAGGGCATTTATCTAGAGATCTGAAAGGACCGACCGAAATTCAAAGCTCTTTGATGTCGCATAATATAATGCGAGCTTTTGGCTACCTTGAGGAATATCTTACATAGCAGATCGGCGAGATAACGGGTATTTTGTGTAATATCCCGTGCTGGGGACAGGTTGGAAAATTTAGTGGAATATTTGATAAATATAGTCAGTAAGTTAATGGATTTTAAATTGAAGACTTTCGCGTTTGTTACACACATGTGGTTACTTTAAGGGTTTCAACGATCGGCTCACGGCCACCACAGCTGGTGTAAGCCAGTCGAAACGTCGAGCAAAGGTATATGTTTTGACTAGTACCTTTAATAAGCGTCATATAGTTGTTAAAACCCGTAAAGTAACCACAATATTTATATTGAATATTTACATACACTTGTTGTTTACTATACATGGAGTAATTCGTGGTCAATCAACCTTTATTTGTCTACTTCTGGATATAGTTCTGTCAATAATAATAAATTCTTTATTTCTTCTTAACATAGGGGAGATAATGCTGCACCTGACTGCCCTCTTTTCTTGGCTTGTTTAAGTCGTTACAATCTTGCACTGTATCCCACTTTGGGTAGTTGGAGTGTTGTAATTTTTCGTCAGTTTTCATAAAATTACTGATTCCTAGTAAAGATTAAAAAATAGAAGGCAGAATAAAAAAGATATACTGTCATAAAGTTATCCAGTTTTTAACGACTTGTATGTTTGACGGATCATCTAGCAGACGGGTTTTAGCATATTATGGCCTTCTGTAGCTATCAAAAAAATGTTTGCTCTAGCGGCAGGTCGTCTATGGCATCGCACCTTTAACGCCACGCGCTAATGTATACGCGTTTACGTAGATGGTGCACATCCTTGATGGTATTGTAGATCGCCATACTTAAGGCACTTAACTGTGCTATGTTTTATAGGATCCTACCTAATTACATTAATGTACTTTTTGTTATTTGTTTATAGCGAAATCGAGCAGAAGGAGTAATTTTATGGCTTGCGAGACCCATAAACAACTGTTTAAATGTTATGCAGATGCTTTGCCGTTCTTCTCGTCTCTTTAACGGGCCACCGGAAACTCACAACATGGCAAGAAAGACGACAGCACAGTCACACACACCGTCACTTTACGGCAATATCATGTATGACCGAATATACCAGCCATGCAGTGAAATACTATTAAAAATGTACTTACGCTTACACTTGTGAAGTGTTTTGTTAAAAATGTATCTGTGTTCTATTGTTTTTACTTGAAAATACGCCGTGGCAAGGGTTATGGAATGAAACAGAGATTTAGTGTTATAGTTATGCGGGTCCTTCCAGTCCAAACCTGCAGCCAAAACAAACTGTGACTGTGTAGTAATTCGTGAATATTTATGTAAACCAGCGCCCGACTGCTCTATTCCGGGAAGGTTCTGTTTGTTTACGTCTCGGGAAGGCGTTTTTGCTGTATTCAGTAAAAAGCGTGGAACGAGCATATATTATTAAAAATAGACACACTGGGGACTCAAACGCTGAATATCACAAGTAAATTGCGAGATAAGAAACTTTGCGAGATTAACAAAAACTCCTACAAGCAGTATACATCAAAATCAAATAAGTAAGCGCAAAAATGAGCTAGTACTTTGTTAAAGAGAATTACTGCTGCTAGCGCTTTTCTTGATACAATTACATTTACATTGGTCTGCTCGATATTGTCAGGACATAGCCCCCTTTTTAATAAACATAGAATAACTTTATCCAAGTAATAACCTTGTAATAAACTGACAAGTCAAATTCAATATTAAAAATCACATAAAACGGTATGGAATTTGACAGATGTCAGCTTATTACTAAGTTATTACTTGGATAAAGTTATTCTATGTTTAATAAGAAGGGGATATATCTCGTTTCATTCTTAAGTTTTCCATCTCTATATTTCTATCGGACATAACATTAATTTTTAAGTGAATTGTGGGAATGTGATGATGATAGGAACCTAGCAGAAATAACGCACGCATCTACAACATACATATTATTGAAATTCGAGTAGGTTTTATTCCAGTGTCACCATACGGAGCGTGTGTGCAGTTTTTACCTAATGGCCATTTAAAGCCAATAAAGTGAGCAGAAATTGTTTTTATGCGCTGTGTCTAGTGTTGCCAGCGCGGGGTCGTTCCGTAGTGCGCTGGCAACAATCGCGCCGTTTATATTCCATAAATACCCTCACTAGTCGCTAATGTGTACGCTGCGTACAGTCTGCATCACAAGTCGATTACATATCTATACAGCATTGGATGAATTACTTCAACAAGCTAACTAAAAAACCGTAGTACAGCCATAACTAAGCACCTGAGGCTTAAATTCCTTATATAATTGTTTATTTTTGAGGACGTCAACATTGCTAAAAGTTGTTTACGACAAAGTTCTTTATTTCACTTAAATTAAAAGAACTACCTAATACCCTTTTATCTGAAAAGCCGCATTGTAAGTTTGAAACTGTTTCAACTTCTTGCGCCGACTGTACTCTGTTATCGGCCACGTGCACGCCGGGCTGCAAACGCAAAAAATACCGCACCATACATTCCTGTTAATCAACAATATACAAAAAAATGTTGTTGTTATCTATACTAATATTGTGAAGCCGAACTTGTTTCGTTAAACGCGCTAATCTCGAAAAACGGGTTAACAAAAGTCATTTTGTGTAAGATGGCAAATTTACCGAGAGACTGTAAGCTGCATAACATAAGTCTTCCTAATAAAAAGAAGCGATATATGCGTATCACGCGGGTGACACCGCGGGGCGTCGCTAGTCATTACTTATAGTAACTCAGTAAATCAGATTTGCTGTAAAGAATACCTACAGTTATATATCCATCAAATGTACACAATTACGTTGAGATATGTAAGTATTCCATAATTAGTGTTGATGTGCAACTTAATTATTCATTACAATTATTTAATGTTCAATATTTAATGCTGACTAGGTATGTAGGTAAAGTAACACATACTTCTTTCATGCGGTTTACAACTAAGTTGTTCTGTTATAAAAATTCAACATGAAATTCTTAGGGTGTAACATGAACAATATATGAATATATTTCTGCACTCTAGATAAGTGAGAGACTATAGGGTCTAAGAACTGAACTTTTTGGTCCGTTCACAGTAATTTTCCAATCTCATAGAACATCATTAAATATTTCATGTGAAAAAAAAATATAATCACTAATGTGAGTTTTGTTAAATAAAAGTACGAGTAATAACTTAAAAATTTGTGATATAATAAAAGCAACGAAAACATCATATATTCAGCCCGAGACACAAGTTAACTTTTTTTAACTTAACAGAGTTATTTTGTGGTTGTACACAAATCGCAATAGCTTCTGTAAATAAAATGGAACATCAATAGACCATACGTTCAGTACCACAGCATCCACGATAGTCTCAGTCCCGAGATACGTGTAATTTCGTCGTGAAACAGGTTTTTCCATTTCCACGAAGCACCCCAGTTCCAACAACTTCAATATTTTCCAATATCACGATATTGAACGAGTTTAAAGTGGCATTATACGGTTTTACCGTCGCCGTTACTCCGCCATAACCGGCGTAATGTCCCCAGTAACGTCGCCATCGCGAATATTTCACGTGAAAGTATTTTTATGACCGCTCATAGTGTTCGTCTACTGGACGTAACTTCTATTATTATCTACTTTGACACGTATTTTACTGTTTATGGCTTTCTTTGCTATTCGATTGCGGTTCGATGTTATTATCTACTTCGACAGGTATTTTTTCAAACAGTTTTATTGCGATTTTTCAACTATTTTGATTGATGTGGATGATATCTACCTAGATAATACTTTCAGTCGCTTCAAATGCAGAGTGTATAAAGACACAAATCTGTGTATGTGAATTATTATTTTTTTATTTTACGATTTTCATTGTTTCATAAAGAAAAACCATTACAGTTATCGTATTTGGACTGATGTTAAACGCATAACAGAAATATATTTTCATTCATCATCATATCATTCTTATTTATAATTCACAAAAAAGAGGCAAGGCAAGTTTCAATAAAAGATACGCTAAAAAAGATAAAATAAAAGGTGCTTCAAGTTTTCACGGAGTATCTAAATAAACATTTCTAAATAACACTATTAAGATTTAAAATAATAAAGAGCTGATGACTCTTCAAACTGCAGGACCCATTTTTACCAAACAGCTAATAACCACCGTACGGACGTGGAATGATAAAACCCGCATCGAAATCCATTCAGTTGAGATCTAAGATACCTCACACACATAGAGAAATCAGCATCAAACTTGCCCTTTTTGCCTCGGGGAAAAATGAATTGTGAATTTGCTCAACACGGCTGTCAGTTTTCACCCCTAATCTATACGTAAGCCGATCGCGTGTCAGGTCCAGAGCAGTTGCTGTAGTTATCACGCATCAGTACAAAGTGTATCGTTATTTGTGCTCCCACGGCCGCCATGTGCCCGACACATGGTGTGTGACGTCACATCCTCTGCGAATATCACGCGAATATTGTAATCGGGCGAATAATAAAAGTAAATTGCCACACAAATTGCCATTCGCTCGTCACTTCAAAAGGTCCGCGGAGTACAGTTCGGGTACACTATTTAGTCGTGTACAATCGCAGCAATGGCAGTACAAAATTTATTCAAATAAAAGAGATGCATTATTTTTTTAGTTTTACGTTTTTTACTGTATATAAAACACCTGGTTTAGACCAGTGCCTATTTGTGCTCTTTTTTGCCTTTTAATTTTATTGTTCAGATTGTTGGTGTTAATATATAAAATACAAATAAACTATGTCCAGAGGGGAAGACGTACATGTGTAATGTGTATAAACGATTATTGTCTTTTTTTTTTCAAAACAAAGCGATTTTTATAGTACAAGGGGTAACAAACGAGCAATCAGAGCCATTTTCATGACTACCGACGCCCATAGACATCCGCACAGAGGTGGTACAAATGCGTTGCCGTCCTTTCTCCTCTCACCTCCATGGGCCATCGGCGACTTACACACCGCACGGAACGCGATGTCAACTTTGACTTTACGCGAGGGCGTAAAGTCAAAGGCCCAATTCAGGGCCAGCACGGCAGAGGTGTCGTGCTGGCCCAATTCGGGTACATGAATGCATGCAGCGTGGCACTACCTCTTACTAAATCTTGTTCAATATCATCATTGTACAGAATATTCTCAGAGACCATACGAAACGCGACAGCATAGCTATCACTACACCGAGATATATATTTTTTATGATATAGCGGGCAAACAAGCAGTCGGAGCCATTTTCATGTCTACCGATGCCCGTAGATATTCGCATATAGGCTATACGGATGCGCAGTTCTCCTTTCTCCTTCCACCTCCATTGACACCAGCTATATTTACAGACCGCACGAAACGCGACAGCACATCTATAATAATAATAATAAATAATAATAATAAATATCTGTGGACTTTACACACCACGTTAGCCTAGCCCCGTGCTAAGTACCGTAAGGACTTGTGTTACGGGTACTAGACAACGGAATATATTTAATATGTTTTATAAATTTAAGAATTTTTATACATTTAAGATTTTTATTATAGAAATACATATATAAACATCCATGACCTAGGCGGGATTCGAACCCGCGACCCCTGGCGCAACACGCTCCACTTATCCGAGCCCTGTACCACTGCGCCAGCCTGGTCGTCTATCACTTTACGCCGGTTTCGTGTAAGCGAGAGGTATGTAAGTATTTCCCTAGTATCAAGTTGTTATACATTCCTTATTATGAACATTCATGGTGTTGTTTATTATTAACATTCCATCAAAATAATATTTCACTACAACGGAAATTGCTTTACCTTAAAGTAAAACAGGAATTCTTTGAAACTCCATTTTCTGTATGCAAATCGCACAAGACCTAGAGTTCACAGAGACCCCGAGACCTGGGAGACTATGTAAATAGCGTGGACCGCATCAAAGGATCGTTTTTATCTCAGCTCAGCTACACGAAGTAGAGGATACTTTCACATTCCTTTAAGTTACGTGGTCTGATAAATTACTTTATTGAGAACCAACCGTGTTTGTTAAGAGTAATGAATGTGGAAACAAGTCTGTAAGGATCTTGAATTATTCGCTTCACTCTATCCCCCTAAGATCTGGCATAAAGAGGTGTTTTTGCATTGGTATTGTAAAGAAAAAAGAAATAATTAATTAAAAAAAGAAAGAAAAATGTTTAATACATTTTTGCGACTAACTAACTCTTCTGGCTCAGTGACCCGAAGTGAGTCTTGTCCTCCGAAACCAGTGTTCTCCACCTCGCACGATCTTGCACTATTTCCTGCCAATTGTTGGCTTGGATCTCACGCAAGTCTGCTTCCACCAGGTCACGGCAACGGTACAGCTGGCACGACCGACGGTACCTGGTCTACGCCCAGTTATAGGTCGACCAGGTCGAGCCAGATACGCTCTCATAACAGCCCGATCCTCCCCCATGCATTCGACGTCACCTAGGCAGCCGATGAGATTTTTGCGAAGATGTGTTGTTGCTGATTTTTTTTAGGTTTCAATCCTGTCCTCTGGACGCGTATTTCGAGTCACTTCTCCACTGAGTCATCACATAGCACTTGATGACTTCATTAACACACAATTTAATTAAAATGATAATGATAGCGCGCGGTTGTTGCTGATTGCAAACTGATTCGGTGATTAAAATAATTAATTATTATGTAAAACAAAAGACAATAATGCTGACGAGAGGCAATGTATAAACGGATCTTTAAATCTAGTGTCGTTGTATCTAATAATAAAATCACCAGAGGGCGTTTGACATGTAAAAATTACTTTTTACGCAGTTTAGTATTTATAAAATTAGTGTTATATTATATTATTAGTGTTATGTTATATAGTTTAGTATTATAAAGTTAGTAGTTAGTAGTATTATAAAATTTTAAAAAACTTAGATAAATAAATACAAAAATTACAAAGACTTTGATTACAAACACGTGTATATAATTAAAGGACAAAGCCTTCTACACACCCAAATCGTTTTCACATTTTAAAAGTTATGTCGGAATAAAGAAACGCGCGTTACGTATATTGTTAGCATCAATATATTATATTTATGCTAACAATATACACACATTTTCATCATCCTTTAAAAATATCAAAATATCCTAGATTAATAAATTTAGCAAAGAACTACTTTAGGACAATTTCAATTTATTCTCAAATGCAAACTTCGGCATAAAGTTTTAGCGCAAAACTTTTTAAACACATCAACGAAAACAAACTTCAATTAAATCTTCCCCCATTATTTTTACGTCGTTTCAATACCATTTGGTTGCCGTTAATGAAAAATAAACTCTATTTATAAGCAATAAAGATAAGATTTATGAAGCAATAATGACTCAACTATCTTGTTAGTGCTCGTATGCTTTTTATCCGTGTTCGGTCGCGGCGGGAGCCCGGTAATCCGGGTCCGACTGATACTAGCCCCAAGCTCATTTATTACAGATTACCATTACTGGAGGTTCCTCGTGAATAACGAAATTACAAGGCAGGCGGCTCGCTGCAATCTAAATGATTAATTGATTTAAATTATACGAAATCAATTTGCGTTAATTGAAATGATAATGATTATATTCCGACAAACCTATTAATAAAATAAAAACTAAGAAATTAAAAAAATCCTTTTATTTCGCTGCAGATTACAAAAAAGGAAAAATACTTAAATTATATTTTAGTGTGAAAGTAGTTTTTGTTAGTATGTAGTTAAATTTTAGTAGGTACTTACGATTAATAATTGTTAGATATAGAAAGTTTTAGTTTTAACTTAAATATATTATTCTTAAAAAATAGTTATATAATAATCGACATACGTATTTAATAAATATAATTTTGAAGGTGAAAAACAAAACAATTAGAAATACATACATATTTTAAATTTGTGTTATAATTATAAACTATTCTACAACAGCTTAAGTGATTTTTTTTATAGCAACAACTAGCAGCAAACGAGCAATCCGAACCATTTTCACGACTACTGACACCCATAGACGTCCGCATAGAGGCTATACAGATACGTTGCTTCCTTCCTCCTTCTCCTTCCATAGACCACCGGCTACTTACACACCACACGAAAGGCGACAGCAAGCTGTCACTTTACGCCGATTTCGTGTAAGCGAGAGGTGCTTAAGTGTATCGGTCAGCTTATGCGTCAAATAATCAGACTGCTTTCTATAAGAAAAATATCGGATAAAGATTTTTTCATAAGCGCAAAAATTAAATTGCACGGCCTAGTCCTTGATCAAATTTTCCAACATTCACAAACATTAGAAAATTAAGAACTGTAAAGTTGTTAGCGGCTATGCGCAAATAATCTCTTTTTATTGTCTAATATTATAAAGATAGCGCTTATGTCTGTTCAAATGGCTTTGATTGGGATCATAGGATCTGCATTCTATGTACTTCATTCCGGTGCCCGCTCGTAGTATACGGCCGCGGCGTTTTAACAGATATGAGAGACAGATAAAGTATGAAGCTGAGAAGAGAATGAAAAGCTGCGCTGACAAAAAAAATTGTAGAACAAAATATTGTAAGTGCGCAAAATATTGATAATGAGTATATCGCATACCCCAAGGTATAAAGAAGTGTTAGTTTGCAAAACATACTCAGGTAAATACTTACCTACTAATAAATAAAATAGCCAAGTCATTTCAAGCGACAGGCGATACTCAAGGGTCACAAATGCCATAGGTTTAAATCCCGCTAAGGGTTGACACTTCTATGATAAGTATAAATAAACGTACTCGGATTAAGTGGTAACCCTTCATCTATATAAATCCCTATTTATTGCCATTACGTACCTGGTAGTTTGACGGAAGTATCCTGGGGTTAATGTGGTTTAAATATTTATTAATATTTAACTTATTCAGTAGTTAATTATTAAGTAAAATTACCAAATAAATTTTACAAACAAAAAAAAAAGTTGTTGCTATGGGTAAATGCCATGGTCACGGAAGATCTGAGAGTCAGATATCCTCATACCACGAAGTAATTAAAACTTATCATACCTTACCTTAATAACTTTGTAAGAGATTCGCGGCTCTTGCAATATTTGAGTTTCAGGTGGCCCATTGGACTATACGTGGTAGTCAACAAGCGCTTTGACAGCTCATTTGCTCCTAATAAAAAACGTGACTTCCAGGACCTCAGCTGTGCGTGATATGCTGCGGCCTGCCTTTACCATCTGCTGTAAAACAACCGAAACGTCGTTCTTGCAATTAAACTGAACAAATCGCGATACAACCGTCAAAGTACTTGTGTAATCAAGATTATATTTAGACTTATTAAATAAATCTTGCGGGAGACATTACCGCGCAATCGGCCGTCATTATATATCGTGCGTCCAAACAAAAATAGCCACATAATAACACTTCTTAACGACCTGCATGCATTACATGCGCTTGCCAAATGTGTATGTGTGTCAGGGCGTGGCTGTGTATCAGCGGGGTGTCGGTGACACCTCTCACACCAAACGGCACCCCCGTTGTTATCGCGCAGTAACATTTAATACTGATTGATAAGAGCATTTATACGTATGTGTTAGTTTCAACGGACTATTGTAGTGCTAAAATATTGGTGGATTGTGTCGGCTTATTTAATACGAGTTGTTGGCTGGACACCATCATAGTTTACGGTATATCTACGTCTATATCTCAATAAGTTATTTATATAAGAGTTTTAGACCTCATAAGATTAGATAACATTAGATAACCTATATGTATAACTAGCTACCCGACAGATTTATGAGTTTAAATCATTCTCAAATCCCCTTCAACACGCATAAAAAATTTCGCACATAAAATATATAAGAAATAATTGTATACATTAAGGCAATCTAATAAGCAGCCATCGGAACAACAAGCCAGTTGAAAATCTGAAATATCCTCAACATTTCCAATCAGTTGGAGTGTAAAAAAATATACAAAATTAAAAAATAGCTATAAAATTCACATATTTTTTTCTTGTTCGAGTAACAAAAAACTATTTAGCTTTACTTTTGTTTATTAGCATGTATCGTCATCCTAATGAGCATATATGTAAATCTATAGATAAATTGAGGTATGTACTGAAATTATCATCGCGGGTAAGTAAACCATTTTTTGCACAATGTCATTAATGGATCGGCGTGTAACCAAAGAGAGACAAAAATTCGCACGTGCGTGCATGCATGCAAGTGAATCGACGGCATTCGGCGGCAATTAATAACCCCCGCTAGTTGAGCCTGCTCCGGCGCTCGATACGATCTCGGGACGATAAGACGCTGTCACAAAAACGCCCGTCCCGCCCAACGAATACCTTCAAACATAATTCTACGGAGGAACTCAGATAAAGTGATTAATGTAGCGCGAGGCGTTCTTTCAGCGATGTAATCTTAAAAATGGCTCGATAATGGCTCGTAAAGGATTGTGTGTAAACTGGCTCCTACGTGGTCGTGTTAAGGGCTAGTTTAAGATCCAGGTTTTGAATACGGCCGCTAATGTGACGCAGTGAACGCGTAAGCATCAGGTTCGAGCCGACAAATGTTGTTGCCTTTAATTTTCGTTCGGCGCCGCTACGTCACTCTCTGTATAATCTTAAGTCGTGTTGCTCGTTTACTCCCTGCCGCCTGGTATTCACTGCTGTAACATCTCGAAGCTTCTCTACAGAGATTACAATTGACGATGTATATAAACCATTGGCAATTACGAGGTTTCTTTGATTTTGTTGGGACTACGTGTAACTGACGTAGTTAATCTCAACAAAAAAGTTTGCGAAAAAGTTTCGCTATACTAATAGTATAAAGAGGAAAGATATTTTGCTAAAGCAACAATATCAGAAAAATAGATAAGATATAATAAAATATAGCTTGTAAAGCTTTATTTTATTACAAGCTGCGCCTAGTGTAAATTTCGATCCCGTGGAAAATCATTCCATGGCATCCCATAGGAACATTTTTTCGGATTAAAAACTATCCTATGTATTAATCCATGTTACTCTCTATGTGTGTGCCCATGAAAATCGGTTCAGCAGTTTTTGCGTGAAGGAGTAACAAACAAACAAACAAATAAACAAACAAACACAAACTTTCGCGTTTATAATAATAATAAGATGACTAAACAATTTTTAGTTTTGACGTCTAACGAAGTAGGCACGGGTCGGCGACGTATTATACAAGTCTCTTATCAGTTATCTCGCGACGGCTCCGCGGGCACAGCAGCCGGCAGCTCGGTGAGTTGTAATTGAAGTCGTATTGTCGTGGGCCGAGAGGGAGCCGGCGACTGGAGCGAAGATTGTAATGAGGTCCGCGCCATTATATCTGTCATTAAGGCTCAGGCGATATGGCGGCGTTTATTGTTATTAATGTAGGTCTGTGTGTTATGGGATGCCCCTTATGACACGGCCGGGGAAGCACAGCATTCACCGGCGTGAAGTGATCGCTACGCAGTCGAGTTTTTGCATTAGTTTCCAGTGACCCATTTTGAGGATGGGGAGAGTTTTTTTATTGATTTTAGTGGGGCAAACGAGCAGTCGGAGTCGTTTTCATGTTTACCGACGCCCACAGACATCCGCACAGTGTTTATACAGATGCGTTGCCGTCTTTCCTCCCACCGCATGGGCCACCGTCTACTTACACACCGCACGAAATGCAAGTCGTCAACTCACATACATAAGCTCTAGTTTTGTACGTTTGGGCCTGTGTAAATAATAAACGACGCCAACTGCTCGCTTGCTCGTGCAATTAAAAAATGAAAGGTATTCAGATTGTATCTCCACGTGACAGTATCAATCAAGCGTGATTGGGGCGCAGCACCCTTTCAACTGCGATAAAAGAATAGACGTAATTATTTTGTGAGCGAACTTTAGCAGGGGAGATTCGTTAGCAACATTGATATTGCTTTTTATTGATCACAAATCCACACCATGTTCAACTGACTCGTTTGCTTCTATTGATATAAAAATATAAAAGTATTAGCTTATTACATCCTTGAGTTGTTTATAAATAAAAATTAACATGTGATATGTTGTGCTAAGTATTGTGTACAAAAAATATTTGTTCAAAATATGCACATTGATATGAAGAGATCTGACGCTGTAAAAATAATAATTTAACCAATGGATCGCCAGCGAAATTTCTATTTCGAAGCATATGAAACCATTTAAAATTTTAAATATCGAATTATAAAATTGGTTCAGTTGACAGTTCTTTGTCGAAAACAATTTCTTTTATTTTTTTAATTTTGATTTCCTTGATTTTTTTATACATCTACGGACTAAAGCTTCCATTTTGAAGGCTCTAAATGTAAATGTACAGAACAACGGCCCCATGGCCAGCACTTATTTTTTTAAGTGCAGCTTTCGCGTCATAATCACGAAAATATGCATTCGCTATTGATATACTATTAGATTATCTATATACAGTAACAATGACTAGCTAAACCGATATAAAGTAAATTAAAACTCTATTTATAAAAACTTAGGGCGACTATTCCAAAGGGCCACATTAAAAATTCTATTCACGAAATGGTGCAAAAACACAGGTAGAATTGGGGTTGCGGTCAAATTTATCTACACAGATAACTCCCCTCCGTTATTACAGCGGAAATACGGCGCGTTCACTGACCTATCAGTTTTAATAACCATTAAGCAGATTTTGTGTCCCTCGTCAAACAGAGAGATGAAATCTCTTTGACCCTTTACTGGGAATAAGTACCGTTAATCCTACACGAAAGAAACAAATACTTGTATTAAAATTTTACCAACGTACATATGGTATTAATTGTTTGAAATGTTTATTGTGTGAGAGTAAGAAGGGGATCTTTTGTTGTTTAACGTGGATAAAATCACACTTCTTTAATACCTACAGCTATTTGAATATTGTAATGTAGCTAAGGTAATACAAACGTAGACAAATAAGGAAAAACGCGGTCACGTCTCTGAATATAGTTGATAGAATGTATTGTGACTTCTTGACGGAAATTCATGTTATGTTTTGATTAAATAATATAGTATATCTGAAGCTATGTGAATAGTATTTCGATACCTTCCTAAAAAGTTGAATAATCAGAATAAATAGAATAAACTTTTTAAATATTGTACGAATATTGTAATTCAACAAAGCATTATGTAGATAAATAAGGAATAACCCAAAGACATACATATCTGGAATTATAAATCAAAGGTTATTTTTTCGACAATTTCCTAGAAAACTGCTTAAAAAATGATGCAATTTGCTAATTATGTAAATATCGTTTAGAGAATGGTTGGGCGCTACAATTATCTGAGAGGGCAACCAAGTTATTCACGCTATTTCCAAGTTAAAAATAGTCAAATCGGTTTGTTTATTTGCCTATCGTTTCTCCTATTAGTAGAGAATGATTATATAAGTATTTCAGACAATACCCGATATTGTCCTCGCTACAACTACTTATATACCTCTAATCTTATCTAAGTACAAGTTTACGCCGGATCCTGTGGACGCTCCGACTTGTAACTTCGGCTATCTCGGAACAATCATGTCCACAATTTACGGTTTCTCCGCTGTATTGGATTTCGTGCTTAAACGTTCAACTTATTGAGGGAGATTTATTATATTTATTACTTTACTTACAAAGTTCTGTGTTATTTGTAATGACGCCGATTGATACAGTGAAACTCTGTTTTAATTTATACCTACTTATTTTCGTTGCTTATGTACATATTTATTACATTTATTTTTTATTGCATATGTACCTACTACCCGCGTCCACTTTTTTGAGCGTTAAAAATGAAACTAGTCAATAAGGAAATATAAGCTGTGTTACTTCCAGATAATGTGCTTTCTTTAAAGTTAAGGAATGGTAAAAAT
>LUGF01005713.1:103461-116955 GCA_001625245.1 Calycopis cecrops
TGCCAAATAACGTCAGCATTTTGTCACACAGAAATAATCCTGCTATAAGCCAGTTACTTTGTCATATCGTCGTGTGATTCACTCATCATCATCATCGTCATTCTTTATCAGCCCGCTACTGGACATTGGCCTCTTTCAATAAAAGCCAAGACGATCGATCTCATGTCACTCGCATACATCCTGGACCGCCTGCAGTCAGATCATCTCCCCATCTTGTAGAATGATCAACCTCTAGATGGGTGAGTAGCCGGTGGCCTGTAGAAGTGGAAGGAGAAAGGAGGGCAGCGCATCTGTGTAGTTTCTATATGGATGTCTATGAACGTCGGTAGTCATGAAAATGACTACGACTGCTCGTTTGCCCCCCATACCATAAAAAAAGAAAATCTTAGTCTAAGCTTTATCTTGCTCAATTGAATCCAGCCAACTGATCAGGTTTGATGATTATAAGATTTTTCTTTCTGAAAAGCTAAATACTGAGCTAGTGCTCAGCTTAAGCTTAACGACGAATCTTAATCGTAGGGATTAAGTCTCACGAGAAGCCATTGCCTGTTAGTACAGGAACATTCAATACTATGCGATGAGGTCAGCACTTCTCCACGGGTTTAATGAAAACATTTATGCTTAGCAAATGTTTGTATCTGGAGCACATAAGTGTTTACCCACACGGAGCGCGCGGAGGACATCGGCCCTTAAATATTTAATGTAATGAAAGAATTTGGTCCAACTAAAATGTTTTACAGCACATGCTACGTATGTAATGATTTTATGCTTGTTTACGTCCAACAATACGTGGGATCTCTGTGGACTGTTTGTATTTATATTAAATTACGTATAGGTAATTACTTAAATGCCTTTTAGAAAACATACTTTCAAAATTTATTTAGGATATACATATAAGTAGTCAATATTTTAGAACTAAATTAATTAAAACTGAGTACTATGAAATGGTAGGTGTCATGCATTAGAATGGGAGGATCATCGAGGGAAATACCTATATCGTGGGGTTTTAATTGTAAGAATAGGAGCAGCCATCAACATAATGGTGGAGTTATAATATAGAGACCATAAACTCTGTTAATTATGACGAATAGATCGACTTCGTCAATAGAGGCTATATGTAGACTTTTGACTATTGTTAACAAATTACTAGCTATACCATAAGAATATTTATACGAAAAGTGCACATTTAAGTTACTAGACGGCGTGTCAGTCTAGACACAGGGTACCTATTTTAGTGGACGATCTTCATTCCCCCGCAGAAGCCACCGCCCGTAAAGTATGCGCGAGTACGCGGAGTATTCCGCTGTAAGTAGGCCAGCTGCCAGCTTAACGCGCTATTTAATAAACATGTGTATATTATTGTATAACTTTACATCAATAACAGTTTCGACATCAACTGTTTGTTTTTCAGCTGCGCTCCATTTCCATACACTACGGGCAAGAAACACGTGAGGTGTTTCAATAGATTTGTATAATTAACCAACTGTTGCTTTGTGGAACGTGTGTTGGAATTTCATTAAATAGCTGTGCCCGTGTCTTCGCCCGCGTCGAATTTAAAGATAGTATAAATAGCCTAAGTTACTCCTTACATCAGCTACCTGGCCAGTGAAAGTTCGGTCCAGTTGCTTCAGAGAGCCGGAACAGACAGGCAAAAATTACAAAAAATGTATTCTGGCATATGTACCATGTACATGTAGTAAAAAGTGGTTATTTTTATATTATTAACAGACACTAAAATTTTATTTATTTTTACAAATAGGGTAACGACGGCCCAGATAGGATAATGGTGGAAACGGATACTCAGTGCTCCGGGTCCATTTCCTGCCTCATGCATCCTGAAAAAGGTTTCATTCATGCACTTTCCTTCCATTCCTTCCATTTTTAATGTTCAGCTATACTTATAAGAGAGTCGAATAAAAGCTTAAGCTCGAGCTTTTTTTTTAGGATTATTAGGTACATTATTCCAGATTATAATGTTTATTTATACATTTTTATTTCTCCATGCCATTTTTTTAGAAATCCGTTTTTACTTTTGCGTGAATGAATAACATACAATGATACGATGCGTCCTTTTGCATTTTATAATATTACTAGGATAGCCATAAAACCATAAATAGTCTATTTATTTTGTTGTTCATAATTCCCAAAAACGCCATTTTATACATCAATACAATTTCACAATGAACAAGAAGTCAAAATGAGGCTTAGGGGACATCTCGCACAGTTTTTTCTCGTCCAAATTGTGCAAGACGACTCCTTTCAAAAATGACATTATTTTAGGGGAAATCTCGCACAAACGTTATTGTATTACACAATACAAGATTAAGTATAATCTATGAGTGAACGCCGAAACGTCGGTATACGCTTATACTACCACGTCATCCATCTTGACATATATTTTTATAAATTACGGCCAGCACAAACTATCGGTTCAATACCTTGAGAGATACGTTATAGAGGCGGACAGGGATCTGTGATTTATCTACTTGAGTCATCAATCGGAGTCCTGCTATTAGGTACCTCGGACGGGTCGAAGGCCGAGGTATCTTTATCATAGGCGTTCAAATCTTACGACCACTTAAATAGAGGCCATAATTAACACGTCAAATATTCTTTAACGATTCAATTTGAAGCTCTTCGCTAGTCAAATATGTTTCCGAACCTCAAAAGAAATATAAATGCACTGGAGTGACACATTGGATTTTTACGATGGAGCTAACTTATTTCTATTCGAGTTCCTATAGAAATAAGGCAGCTTCGTGATATTTATGTCGAGGAAATCACATATTTCCTTAAGAACTCTATGTAAGTATTATTCGAGCAGAATTGAAGTCCATAGAGACAATGAAGTAGGTAGGTATTTTCTTTTGTGTCATCCCGATCACTACTGTTTTTTTTATACTTTAATTATCAACTTGGGTCATCATGGGTCTTACGACAACTTACTTAGTAAGAGGTAGTGCCACCTGTATGCATGCAGTTAGCCGAATTGGGCCAAAACAACCATGGAGGTATCTTTCGCTTACACGATACCAGCGCAAAGTGATAGCTGTTCTGTCGAGTTTCGTGCGGTGTGATGTGGCCCATGGGGTCTAAGTGGCTCATGGGTGGAGGATGGTGGGCAACGCGTCTGTATGATGTATGGCGTCGGTAGTCATAAAAATGGCTCCGACAGTTCGATGCCCCTTTATACTTTATTATTTCAAAAAATAATTTGGTACATTAAATATTTAATTCACTTTTTAGCTTTCGACTGCAGCAGTGTTTTTGAAATTACATTAACTCAGCTGGATATCGTAATTCTAAATTCAGCTCCCAACCACGTCAATATTTTATTGTAGCCGAACATATTTTAAATCTGTAGCACTGATCGATCGCTCCCCTACTACGATATGAATTTCAAAACTCGTTTCACAAACGTAAACGTCGCGTCGTTCGAAACTCGTCTCGCCAATCTGTTTGTATGAAAACTTATAGCTGCGGCGATATTGATCAAACGCCTGTCAAAAACCATACGAACTTACGCACAATTGTGTAATGCAGATTTTTTAAGGTATTTTTCTCATAGACTTAATAAAATATTAAGTCTATGAGTTTTCTTTAGATTTTTTATTTATTATACTTTAATCATAAAGAAACGACTTAAGGGCACGGTATGAAAATAATATTTTATGTATGAGAAGTATACCTAATCGTGTAAAACTCTGTGCTGTCGAGCGTCACGTTTCATCGCACTTACGTCTTTTACGTCTCTTACGCTAAAGTAAACTCCCGGCGTGTATCGTAGCTAAAAATACACAAAGTTTTCTAGCGAGTTTTATATAAGTAACCACGGACCAGATAAAATAAGAAACTGTATTTGTTATTATTAATATTATATTAGCCATAGACTAAATAAAAAATATCTATGATATTAGTGTGTACCAATATATTATTACAGTTTAGCAATAAAACAGTTTATAACAATACTATTTTTTTCTCTCAGTATGTTAAATCTTTGAAAAAGTGTAATATAACCTGCCTAAATAATAAATTAACCACTAGACTGACCGAAGAACAACTGTGACGTGTTCAGTCAACGATACAAAACTCTACAATTTCCAAGAAATTCTATACAAAGTATAAAATACAAAAGAGATTTCAAACACGCCGGGTGTCTGGTTTCGTACCGTCACAAATGATATTTTTCTTGTGCGACAGACGAAGTTGACGTCGACAACTGACTAGAAAGATAAATATTACTTGGTATATTGGAGGGAGACTACCTGCAGTCCACTATTTATGGCGTAATGGTGCAAACCATCAGGAGTCTTTTGTAATTACTGACGTTCATAAACATCCGCATAGAAATTAATGCATCTGTTAGACCTCTGGAGTTACGGATGTCTGTGGGCGTTGGTTTTTACATCACGTCACCCAACTGCTCGTTTGTCTCCTACGCTATAAAAAAAAGAAGTAATGCAATCCTTTATTCTTTCACGCAAAAGCTAATAGGTATTATATTTTAGATGAAATTTGGCACAGACATTATAGTAAAATATATACAATGTTAAAATAAAATTGGAATAATAAAAGTATGTTTCTCCAGAATAAATGGACATTCTTTCACAAGGGACAAGGGACCCCATCTTACAAAAAAATTACCAAGGGTTACACCTAGTTTATTACAAAAAATATATTCGTTGGTGAATGACATAACATATTATGCATTTTTAGACTGTATTGTACAAGCCTATTTAAGCTTCACCTGTCCCTATATTTGTCTAAGTATAATGGGATTTTGAAAATTAAAGATCCCTTTCCGTTAACCGATTGGGCTGAAATCTTGCATGCGTGTCTAATTTGAATAACAATGCAAATTTATTATGACATGAAGCCGTAATCTACACATTTAATAATAAAATATCGTAAACAATTCCTGTTTAATTTGTTTTGAAACTTTAAGCCTAGCTAAAAACCAGGGTCTGATCATGCTGCCATGTGTCCATGGGAAGTATTTGAATGGATTTGTTTAATATCTCTTGACAAGGACTATAGCTCATGATGATAGTTTTTGCTTGTTAAATTTGTTTTGATTATGTCCCTGGTCTAGACGTTCTTTAATCAAAAGTTTGTACATAAAATATATTTATAATTCACTTGTTTTGCATAACGATTAACTATTTTACAGACAACAAACCGATATAGGTACTACTTGTGCTATAAAGAAACCGATTTACTTCTTTTGTACTCGTATATAATGGCACTACCGTAGGTTCCAAAAACATCCTTTTTTCGGTCATAATGATCCACTTCAACTACAAGTGGACAAAAACAAAACCCAGCCGGATAACCCTTGAGATTTAGTTCTACAGTCACGACTCACGGCACAACTTTGAAGTCCATGTCAAAACGTTAAACATATTTTAGAGCGAGCTCTCAGGGGAAAGCCACAAAATCATGTTTCCAGTTTCGTCCAGTCCGTGTACTGAGGAATTATTTAAGTCCTCGACTGGACATTGCACTTGGGATTAAAGTACCAAGAATGTTCCAGATACAGTTAAGAGGAAAACCGTTACAAAGTCTATGTAATTTTCCACTGCAACTATACGGCGGTCGATTTTATTGTTCACGATTATGGAATAACAAATATGTGCTGCCAAAATGCAAAGTAGCCGGTGGACCAAGGAGGAAAGAGGAGGAAGGAGTACAACTCATCTGCGGATATGCAGATGTCTAGGGGCATCGGTAGTTATGAAATTGGCTCCGATTGCTCATTTGCCCTCTTATATTATAAAAGAAATCCATACATGTGCCATATACGATACTGTTGAGTAGTCTGCGTGAAATAATAACAAAAAACTTTCATATTAATTGGATATATTAGTAGGAAGCTTTGGTAGGAAGTATTAATATTCCGAAATATACCTCCCACATTCGATTAATAACCATGCATGGAATGGAAGAGGCGTGACACGATCGGAATTAGCGACAAGCACTCAGCCTACCCCGCTGACAACCCCGGCCCCCACGAGATTGAAATGCGAAATATTTATTGAATTTTATACAAAATTGACAAAAGCGAGATGCACTAAATGAAACGACGTGTACTATAAGTGCCAATTATTATTCCGAAACTATTAAAAAAATTACAAGAAGTATATGAAAACACTTTTATCAAAAAAAATAAATAGCTGAGCGATTGAGCCATTTCGGTGTAGTTAGTGTGTACCTACACGGTATGAAAAGTAATAATTATTAATTAAAATGAGTGACTGTCGATAATCTTCTTCTTATAATAGCTAAAAGACGTGCGAGGGAAAGTAGTTGGATCCTTTTCGTGACGATCTTTGCTATCTGCTTTTATTTATATGGAGTCCATATAGCTAATTCAAATACCTACTAGTGATGATGAAAATATGCTATCACCCCCTTCCACCATAACCCTACTTCATTCTCGCTACCTGTATCCATGTTTCATACCTTTCAGTAAATATGGAGTCCTCAGATAATTCAGATTAAATTACATAGTTTGCGCGTCGGGACGGCGCTCGAAACGCGAGGGGGTTCCCCTCGTGTTTGTCTGGTCTCCTCACTCAAATTAATTACATACAAATTATGAAGTTTGCATTTGAACTCTGTAGCACATCCTTTTAATTAAACAGACAGTCGGCGCTTCGAAATATAAAATTAACGAGTTTTATTAGAATCGCTTTTAATGCCATCATCATAATAAAACAACTTTAACGAACTTTATCGCTGTTTATTTAATTATTTCACAAGCCCGACGTTTCAGTAGCTTTACAGCAACCGTGGTCACGTGGACGATAAAGTTGTTTTATTGTAATGAGTCATTTTCGCGTAAACTAAACCTCGCAGCTAAATACCATTATAGGACTTCGCGAAGAAATTCCAAATTCCACCGTCACCACCTTGATCCTCCGAAGTCCACTGACGGTAAACGCATTTCATCCCGCGCGCCATTTCAATTTGGAATCAGCTGCCCCCTCGGTGTTTCCGGACCGATACGACCTCGGGATCTTCAAGAAAAGAGCTTATTCTTTCCTCAAAGGTCGGCAACGCATCGGTTAGACGTCTGGTGTTACGGATGTCTGTGGGCGTTGGTGATCACTTTACATCAGGTGACCCAACTGCTCGTTTGCCTCCTATGCTATAAAAAAAACTTAAGACATTACACCAACATCGTTAGTCTGGGTTATGTAATTATTATTTTTATAATATAAGGAGCAAAGAAGCAGTCGGATTTTCAAAACTACCGACGCCCATAGACACCCGCATACAGGCTACACAGATTCCTACCTCCTCCATGGGTCACCAGATACTTACACACCGCACGAGCACAGCACAACTGTCACTTTACGCCGGTATCGTGATAGCGAGAGGTACCTCCCCGGTGGTATCCAATTCGACTACATGCATGCATACGTGACACTACTTCTTGCTATTTAATTTTTTTGGTACAATCAAAGAAGCTTAAAAAATCTATTTAGATTTAGATATATTGACATATCTATTGTTTTAAAATGAACTCTATATTGGCTTACAAGAGTAGACAACTTATAAGCCGTATAGATGTGTACCGAGATGAAATTTTTGAAGAATGGAATTTAATATTGAAAATTCCCTTACATATTAGATATATGTACAGAAAGTGAATTTTAGACAAGTGAAATTTCATGGAACATCTTCAAGCGCAGGGAGCAAATCCGCGATCGATAATTCTTATTAAGTTTTCTACTACCAGGCCAGGATTCAGACTAGTTCGTACTAGTGATGTGACTCGAGTAAGAATTTGTGACTCGAGTCACTCGAGTAAGATTGTTCCCTCACTCGAGTTATACTCGAGTAAAAGTCACTCGAGTGAAAATGTTACTTGAGTGAAAATGTCATTAGAGTAAAAAGTCACTCGAGTAAAAATGTCACTCGAGTAGGATTTTTTTTCACACGAGTACGAGTTTGACACGAGTCAACTGACTCGAGTCGCATCACTAGTTCGTACTTAGTGCGTTTTTAGACTAATAACAGACAATATATTTGTAAGCTGATCCCGCCATGATTCCAGCCTAACCATGTCGTGGCTTTTAGAGTTCTGGAGAACCTCAAAAAGGCAGCGATGGTAATTGATGATAGGAAGGAGCAGAACGTATAACCTTGCCGATGTCCATGGGCATCGGTTATCACGAAGATATCTCTGTCTCCTCGTTTGACCCCCATACGTATTATAAAAAAAACACATTGCACTGAGAGAGTCAGTTGCTCACCTGCATCCACAATCCCATTTGTGTAACGTCTCTTCTTTACTCTTGTGCCTGCAGCCGGCAGGTACACACACACATATGTGTTAGGAATATCAAGCCTGTCTATGGCATGCATAATATAAAACTGTGTGTTATTGGTGTATGAGCCACTACATAAACGTAAGCAATCAGACACATCCACCGTCAGATGGGCTGCGTCGAAGTATGCGTTAGGGTTGCCAGATGGATTACAAAAATATCGATGCCAAAATATAAACCTTTGCCCGACGTTCGACTGGGTTACACCAGCCGTGGTCCCGAGCCGAAAGGCCTTTATTTTTTACGGTGTTAAAACCCGTAAAGTAATAATTACAATATGTGTACAAACACGAAAGTCTCAAACAAGTATTACTAAAATATTAAGTTAAAAAAACAGGAGTTTTGTATGGTCGAGACAAAAAATATACTATTACTATTACTTTCTGATAGAGGTGTTGCATTTCAAAATTTAATTAAAAGTCGCACTAAATGTGATTTTATTCTATTTCTTTTCATTAGTTCTTAGAAACTATGTGTGAAGAGACACTATATTTTTTCAGGACTCGATGATGTGATGGACATAACATACAATATCGATCATGTATAACCGCAGCGAATCCCTGGCATCCCTGCGTGCGGTAATCTGAGGACATTAGAATGCGAATATCGACGAGACGAAGTCATCCGATATTATATTGTGAGATGCCGTCGCATTACATCGGATTCCGGACGAGCGGCGTGACTCGCCAGCGCGGATCGGTTCTCAATTATCAGTCTCTGGTCAGTTTTTATTGCATAGGCGATGTCATCTGATGATAAGCTACTCGGTCGTGCATTGTTGAGCCAATGCATTTTTCATACATTTTTCCCCAGTTAGTCTTAAAACATAATATGTAGGTATTTATATACTCAGAATTTTCTAGAGAAATAACAGAACTTAGAGGAAAGTTCGAGCTGCAGCGTCAGATAACACAAGCTTACCACAAGCTTACACAGAAATCTAAGACGCCTAAACACTTCTGTATGGCATGTAAAACAATTTCAAAGTCGATAATCAAGTGCTAAGAAACCATATTGTAAAATTGGCAGTTTAAAAAGACGAAAAAAAATGAGTTTTAAAAAGAGTCTTAATTCTTTTCTCTGTCTACGGTCATAATCAATCCACCATAATGTTTCAATTTGACCGTCATTTGCGTGTCAAAGATGTGTCACAAATTTATTTAAAAACATTGCAAGAGCACATTAAAAACAAAGCCTCCTTTATTATTTCACTGGTCTGATCTAAGTTATTTTCTCTTTTTCATAAGAAAGCACTTTTTCCAAAGCATTTGAAACTTATTTCTATTGTACTTCAACAGTTTTATATAGAATCTCATGTCAATAGACAACAGCGACCGTATTATCATTAGTGGGCAGACGGAGTCGGATTATTCACTAATAATAGAGGTGAGACAGCAGCGTAAGTGCGTAATGACAGCGCGACGACTCGTCCTCTGTGTGACGAGAGCGTACATGAATATGCCAGTAAATAGCGGGTCATTATAGTTTGTGTTCGCAGGGTTGAATGGTCGTGTCAGTAACTTGGTTAATGTATTGATGAGCTTGGTTGTGCTCTGAATAGGTTTATATTAGTGTTATTTCAGCGTTAGCAATTTAGTCTAATGATTATTCGTACAATGCGAGTCAATTTTATATCATAGTCATAATAAAACAAAATTTACTAGAAACCCTTTTTTTAACGAGTTGAAAGATGTTTCTCATAAATTTTGTATACTTATGATACAAGTACTTATCAACATTTTTATTCATATATTTTAAAATGTAACATTTTCAGCTTACAAAGTCCTTCCAAATTAAATCAATATGATTCGAATTTTTCGATTTATTTTTTTACGATTCGTTCTAAATCCTAACACAGTAGCAGTCTCAAAGCTCTGCCTTTGACTGCACTTATAATTAAGCAAACATCTAAATCTGTCTACGACACAAGTCGCACACAAACTGGGCCAAGACAAGAAACTAAATTCTTTATTCCTCTTTGACGCAGCTCCAGTGTCAGCCACAAAGCGAAGTGGGTCAAGTTATTTCCCACGGGGACTAATCAGCGCTAGCTTGAATGCCTTGTGAATACGTACGGCTTACAAAAAGTACCCAACAGGGCTCTGACCTTCCACGAAATGAACTGGATTAACTAAAGCCTATGGAAGATGTGCCAGCTTACTTTTGTGTTACTCCTATCAGGGATGGAAGTACCACATGAACCTGTATGTATTAAGGATAATATTTAGTGGATCCAGATATTAAAACACAACCAATTTCATTAAAATAATGTTGTTGTGTTAACTCATGTAGTGTTTATAGGATTACATACCCAGAATGAGAAGCAAATCTGACAAAAAGCAGATTCCAAGTACACAAGAAACATTTTCCATTACTAAAATGTGATGATGTGACTAGTAAAAAATGCCCGAGCCTGCAGGGATAGTAAGATGAAGTGACCCTGCAAATTCCTCTCGTGTAATTTATAAAATCGAGGTTAGGTGACCTGGATGTAAAGTTTTACATCGCGGGTTGCCTTCTAAATCATCACTGTACCTTCTGAATACCGTTTTAATTTATCGTGAACATATCATGGGCTAAACGGCTATATGTCATGTGCGAACGACGATAAATTTGGCTGTAGGGGCCCTTTGTTATTAAGATCTAGGAAATAAATAAACATCCAACGTCGGGGACTGTCTGCACGCCGCCCACTCGCTTCAAAAGAATTCCGCTCGAAGCTCTATCAGGGGTTTTTATGTCGTGCAGACTTCGTATACTGTTTATAGCGGGAGCGGAGGCACGCAACGAACCTACGAGGAGATTAAAGCATTCGACACGAATCTCGGAACATTATTTACGGACTATATACGACTTAAGTTAAGAGGACCGATTTCTTTGGAATATGGTTTAAAATACGTTTAAATTGTATTATCGTGTCTGCTATGCGCATAAAGCGTCAAGGCTGTGCAACTACTTAAGAATATAAAGCAAGTCTTAACAAATTACTGTTGATTTGTTAAAACGTGCCTTGTATTCCATTATTCTACATTTTGTGTTATGTATAAGAATAGTTCAGACTTGGAAATGTTAACGAAGTTTTAAGTGAATGCTTGCTTTAGAAGCCTGTTTCACGTAAACGCTTTATGCGTTTAATAAGTATTGTAACAGTTCTAAATATTTTCCCTAACAAAGAATGAAAATGAAAATGAAAAAGTTTTTATTCAAAATAGAATTACAGGAATTACTTTTTGAACGTCAACAATTAAATCTACCATCGGTTCAACCCTAGCCCCGTCCTGAGAAGAACCGGCGAAACAAACTCAGCGGGCCTCATGTAGTGATGAGATGTAAAATTAAAAAATATAAGAATACAAATACATTTGGATATTATAAATGATATGAATGGATAGGTTACCTAAGTAAAAATTATATCTGCTAACATAGGTACTTATCTAATAATGTTAAAAGTTAAATTCTAATGCAGACGAATGTTATAACTGACAGCACTATTTTTACTGTTCCATGGAGAATACAAGTATCTAAATAAACCTTAGAAATCAACACATAACCCCACAAGAAATACATAGAATAGGGAACAATAATTTAGAAAGATAACTATAATGATTACTTTTTGGACGTCGCTTGTCAGTTTCCTGGAGAGAAGATCAGCGTCGTTAGGTTATCGCTATTTAATTATGTATCCCCCTCCCCCCTCCCCGCCCCCCGGATGAACAATGCAATTAAAATGTAAGTCGCGTTCCGAGCGCAGTCGGCGGTCTGAGCCTTGGAGTTACGAGCCGGGCTCGAAGGGGTGAGCGGTGAGCCACGTGACACCAACCGCTTCGTCCGAATTATTCGGTCACTTCATTATAATGGCCTAGCTGTTTGTAATAAATATTTACTTAAGATTAGAGGAGATTTCTTTTTTTTAAGTATTCATGGCAATTATTTTTTAAGACAGGTAAGAAACCCAAAAAACTTGAGTTACCTACTCGATAAACTAATTCAATTTCTTACCTCCCACAAACTTCATTGCTCACGTAGATAACGTCAAACTTACTTAAGAAATATTGTTATTTTGAATATTTATAAGTTTTTTTTTAGACTAAAAATATGCACACTCTACAAAAAAAATATTAGGTGATGTCTGCAGCTGCCTATTCGTAGTGAAGGCGTATTTAAGATAATAAGTTTATATATTTGTTGTGCTTACTTTTTTGCTTCGAGTAAGTAGGTATATTCAACATTAACTTTACTAAATAGAAATACTATTTAACAAAACTGATCAAATTATTATGGTTCATACAAACTTATCAGAATAAAGTTTTCCATCTCGAAAATGCTGCATGTAGCGCCATCTCTGTACCGTCAAGCACACTAGCACGAAAAATTTAATCTTATCATTTTCGAACGTAGACAGAGTAAAGTCTACGTTTTCGAAAGCCCTATCTGACAAATTGTAGTCGTTATCATTTAAATATCCTTACATTTCATAAAGATATTGATTAAATTCTACTTTAAAATGGAATCGTTGAACTGAGTGAAGTGCAGTGACCGGGTCGCAGCTCTCTACACGTCGACAGTTGGCCCAGGCGGCCCAATACTGTTTCCTGCCAAATCACCTCTTGTAAAAACTAACGAGGCCCATTACTCGCCGGCCACTTGGGCACGTAAAGCGGTTGAGCAGGAGCCGTCACCGCCAGCGGTGCATCGTGCCAAATGCCGCGGCCGACTCCAACTGCATATTAGCTAATACCTGAAACTCTACATGTGAAAACATTGTCTGTCACATCTGAAATGAGAAATATGTAGTGTTGAAAATAGATCTAAATAAAATTATGTTAGGATCATTGTTTCAATCACTTGTGTTGAAGGCGTAGAAAAATACTAGATTAGGTTAAGTAAGGATTGATAGAGTGAATTACCGAATGATTTCATAAGCATCAGTTGTAGATATGCCCTAGATATGTGTTTATAATAAATGAAAAACTTGATGTAGGTAGGTACATGGTAGTGCGATCCATGCCTATTCATTTCCTACGAGTATATTAATCACCGCATCTTGACCTCATAATCTTTATTCAATAAAGTCGTATCCTAAAGTTTTGTGACAAATATTGTCTCATATATCAGTGAAGAGTTGGGCTGCCACATGGGCGGGATTAGACGGGATCGT
>LUGF01005713.1:121746-133987 GCA_001625245.1 Calycopis cecrops
GTAATATAATTAACTACGATGAGACCAATCTTACGGACGACCCAGGACGCAAGAAAATAATCACTAAACGAGGTACTAAGTAGGGGAGTCCGGGTATGGTTGTCTCACGGGTTGGTTGTCACAGTGGCCGTAACGGAGAACGGAACGATCGAATGATACAATTGAACGTCGTCACAGGAGCGCGAGAGCAGCACCTCCCTCCCTACCTCGCGTCAGTCCGCTCCGGCAAGCCGTGACGGTGACACGTACGTTTATTTTTTTCGCACAGTGAAAGTAATTTTTTGTGGCTCTGTATCGATCCTCGTAAGTATAAGTTAATTTTTCATAATAATAAATTTTCCATGCATTTCATGATGATAAAACATCTGTTTATGACATAGTAATATAGTTTTTGAGCTATCTATTGTTTGAAATTTATTTTGGCGGTTATTTTTCGTAAATGTGCTCAGGGGCAGGTTGTCTCAGGTTCCCGGAGGTTGGTTGTCACATGTGACAACCTGCCCCCAGGATGCGGACTGACTTTATTTATGCTTTGGGTGTTGCTACATATACTTGTTTATTTCAGTACCAGTCATAATAATGCCGCGCGTTCACAAGAGGAAGACTACTCGAGGGCTTGTTTCACCATCGTTGATGCTGCGTGCTGCGAGGGAAATAAAAACCTATGGTAAATCGATAAGATCTGTTGCGAAGGACTTTGGAATTAATTATCGCACTTTAACAAGATATTGTAAAAAGTTTACTGCCGAAGAGATTAACAACATGGCCATATCAGCACTCTTTACAAAAGTTGGCTACCAAAAGAATCGACAGATTTTTACAGATGAAAATGAAGCCGAGTTGGAGAAATACATACTTCTGGCGTCAAGTGTCTATTTTGGGTTGTCCCCTAAGGAAGTTCGGAAAATAGCGTTTGAGCTAGCTGTATCTAATAAATTGAATATGCCAAAGTCATGGGAATTGAACAAGCTAGCTGGCGCCGATTGGTTTACGTCATTTATGAAGCGACACCCTTCCTTATCCATTAGAACACCTGAAGCCACCAGCTTGGCTCGAGCCACGAGCTTTAATCCACACAATGTTAAAAGTTTTTTCGATAACCTTGAATTGGCAATTAATCGAAATAATATTCAGCCACATGAAATATGGAATATGGATGAAACTGGGGTAACTACGGTGCAAAAACCGACCAAAGTTGTTGCTAAAAAAGGATTCAAGCAAGTCGGTGCTATTACCTCAGCCGAAAGAGGTACACTAGTTACCGTAGCTGCTGCTGCTTCGGCAGTTGGCAATTCAGTTCCACCATTCTTTATTTTTCCGCGGGTTCATTTCAAAGACCATTTTATACGAGATGGACCTGTTGGTTGTAAAGGAGGCAGTAATCCATCAGGTTGGATGACAGAAGAGTTATTTGTTGAATTCCTAAAACATTTTCACAATCACGTGAAATCAACAAAGGAAAAACCATGTCTCTTGTTGTTAGACAACCACAGCTCCCATCTGTCTATTGAAGGACTAAACTTTGCTAAAGAAAATGGGATAGTAATGCTGTCTTTCCCACCTCACTGCACCCACCGCCTGCAACCCATGGAAAAGTCGGTGTATGGGCCATTAAAGAAATATGTTAACAGCGCGATGGATCAATGGATGGTAAATCATCCAGGACAGCAAATGACCATATACGAAATCCCCGGCATAATTGCACAAACTTACCCTTTGGCGGCAAGTCAATCCAATATTATCGCAGGGTTTAAATCCTGTGGGATTTGTCCATTTAATAGGTACATATTTCAAGAGAACGATTATATGCCATCGTCTGTCACTGATAGACCATTAATAATGGCTCATGATGACGATATGACTACCTACAACATCGAATACCAAAACCATGATTTTTTCTTACGACCTATAACACCTGAAAATAACAACTCTGGCCCTAATGTACCCGCTATAAGTCCATCTATCCTGGATGGCCCTGTATTAACTGACGAAGATAACCCCGAACTTAGTGTTCATACAACGACTATAAAAGATTTGATAACGTGCTCAATGCCAGGGACATCGTTTAAGAAGCAAGCTCCAAAGGATCTTACAGTGATACCTGGCCCCAGTGGTATAACAACTTCTCTGATTGTATCGCCACAAGTTTTGAAACCAATACCAAAAGCACCTCCGCGCAAATCGCAGCGAGCTGACAAACGAAGATGTAAATCAGCAATTCTAACAGACACACCGGAAAAAACCTATTTAGAAGAGAAAAAAAAGGAACAAGAAGCAAAGAAAAAGAAAGTATCAAAACGTGTGTTGAGTGATAAGAAGGAAAAGAAAAAGGTTTCTAAAGGTTTGAATAAGGTTTCGAAGGGTAATAAAAATAAGAAATCTGTTGACAGTGACGAAGACGAAAAAGAGGAAGAATTCTGCTTAGTCTGCTTGTCGCCATACTCCGCTAGCAAGTCTAGAGAAGTTTGGGTTCAATGCCAAGGATGCAAATTATGGGCTCATGAAGCTTGCACACTTGGGCTACCAAATTATATTTGCCAAAATTGTGATTCCGAATATTCAGACTGAAAGAACTGATTAAGATTTCATTAACTTTGTTTTTTTTTATATTTTATTTAATTCTTTGTTAAAATATTGCCTAAGAGTTTAGGACTGATTAGAAAACATAGCATCCAGAATATTAGTGATTTAATAATAATTAGGGATTTTCAATTTTAATATATACTTAGAACAAGAGATTAATGACTGATTAAGATAATAAAACGTACAAAGAGTTAACGATCTAAGGCCAAAAAGCGACTAGTGACTTATATATAATTGTTAAATGTTAAATGTTTACCATTTACATAAAGCAAATATAGTTTTTTCTTTCTTTTATTTGGTAAAGATAAGAAGTACAAGGTTTCTATCTTTAATAATAAACACTCTTTTGATTTTAATAAGTGTTTTATTTGTAAACTCCCCGTAATTTAATATGTGACTATCTACCCCAGACACTGTGACAATCATCCCTGACCCCGGGGTTAAAAGTCACGGTTCTTTTTTTCACAAAAATATAAAATAGTTGCTTAACAGATAATATTAGAGAAAAAGAGTTTTATTTATTATTTATTATAATAATTACACTATCTATAGGTGTACAAATATCATACCTACATTATGAACTTCGGCAGTAAAATCAAAATATAAAAGAAATGTGACTTCCAACCCCGGTCTCCCCTACCCTGAGGCATGATGCTATCGAAATTGTAAATAATTTGCAAATTATTCACTTATCATGAATTTACGAACTTCGGTACTTGTAAGCTTGTAGGTACTTTCGTTGACTTATCTATTCAACCTCTCCCATATTAGCTACAGAACCTTCAGACTCCAGTATGAAGCTATAGGGCCTATAGGTACTTAATTGATTCGCCACAATTACAGAACTAACATGTGGCCACTGGCCACAATGAACATAATATCTATCTATAGACAAAACGTACTAAATACTATTTAAGTATAATAATTGCTAATATAAAGAGATTTTAATTTCACCACATTTGTGACCTTGTGTATTCGTGGTTCAAAACTACAACATGATGATCCAGCCAAGGTCACGTGCTACTCGTAATACCTAGTAAGTAAAAAGATACATAAAATTGGCTATTGATAAATAATAAAATTGGGGTAACTATCTTTACCTAATTTTAAAATATTGGAAAAATAATTGTCAGCTGCTACCCCGGGAGGCTGGGTATCCATGAGGATTACCTACCCACTTTTAAAAAAGACAAAAAAAATTTGCGGCTTCTTTGGGCCCTCTTCAGCTTTATTATAAATTATCATCAGGCTTAAATGGTCTACTATACGGTGGGAGAAATTATTTTTGTATCAATTGTATAAATGCTAGAATAACAATGAAAATATATAAGAATAGTTAATCTAATAAAAATCTATATGGAATATTGTACAAGTTAATACTATGACGTCACGAGCACTCGGAACTGTCGACGTTTTTGAATATGTTAAAAATATTATTTCATCGTGCTATAACTAGGTATGTAACTGTTTAACAAAACCTTTGATACAAGGTTTGTGAGATTTTTTCAGGTTCAGCTTACGTGAATGTCATTTACTTCGCCAGCTCAGCAATTCAAACAGGATCTCTTGTCTCTACCTCTGATACTGGTCTACTACTACTACTTACTACATAATATGTCACGTGAACAGTGCCAGGATTACTCATGTATAACGTAACAAAAGAAACAACTCCCACCTGAAGAGCCTACAAGGTTACAGCCCTTTATACCAACCAACTCAAAATGATAGCAAATAAAAGGCTGGAAAAGAGAGTTCTCGCTCTAGCTTAATCCGGCACTGGCTTTTAAAATAAAGCCTGTAATTGTGTAATTACTGCACTTACGCACATAAGAAATATCTACCTAATACTTAGTGTCTAGCCACGAACCAGCAATAAAATTATGTGGTAGTGACATCTGTGTTGTCGTAAGAAAACTACGTCGTATGTACGTAGCTTTCTATTGCTAATTTCACATCTCTACCGCTTCATCTTCAGAAACTTTCAGGGCTGTTTTCAATTATGGTTAATAATGATGATAATATAATAAATAAAACAAATGATGATAATTTAAAACTGATGGTTTGGCTGGAAGAGATCTCTTGTAGAGATAAGCACACACCCATGTACTTCTCCTGCACTAGAATTAGACAACTATTGTATTTTTTTGTGTAAGTACATATAGAAATAAAATAAATAAATAAATAGAATTATAAGCTTAATACGAATTTACAGGTTTCGTTTACTAGAAGAAACCGAAGAATTAAATATGACTTAGCGTAGTAGACGGCCCGAGAGGTGATTAGTCTCTCATTAGGTACGAGATAATGAATAGTAATAAGGGAAAAGGCAATATTTATTGTTGTTGCAAAGAATACAGATGCATTTAAAATGCATACGTGTTGCAAATTTGCTAATGATGTTATTTTTGTTCCAGAAATTTTAATTTATACTTAAAAATATACAAAAAAATTGACATAAATAATTGAGAACTAAAACAATTTTGACCCTTTTGTATATACCCCCTACGTGAATAACGTTGATAGTCATGAAAATGGCTTGACTGCTCCTTTCCCCGCATGTTATAAAAATTATATTCAAAGTAACGGGGGAGTTGCTGGTGCACGCAGTTTGTGACTGACTGATGTGGGAGGCCCATTTACAGCAGTCGACGCCATCTTGCTGCTCCTGCGATTTCGCCCGCATTAAATCTAAGGACCTATCTATTTTTGTGGTGAATAACGCCCAACGTACGCACAGATCATCTAATAAATAAAGTAATAAACTTTGCACTTCAAAAAGTCGTCTTGTTCAGTTGCAAATTCAAACCTCGCGTCGAAATTCAAAACTTTTTATGAGATTTCATAGCAGTCGGAACAGGATAGAAGATGGCAACACATCTGCACTTCCTCTGATGAAGTGGATTTACACAGACGTAGTCAGCCAACAATTATAAGTACATTCCAATTATTTTCCAATCCAATTAGTTTCGTTTATAACTTTTGTAGCAAAAGGTCAACATCAACAGAAGTTTTTCAATGTGTCAGTAAAAATGTATCTTGTGACAGTGGTCTAATAATCGAGTTTCCTTTCTGGTTCTATTATCGCATTTATTTCTTTAAGATACATTAAAGCGCCATAGGGTAGGATATCTGGTAATTCCAATTGTGAGTCACAAAAAGACTAATGAGGATCATCTAGGTTTCTTCGGCAAAGGTTCCGCGAACAGTCTCAGATTCGAAATTAATATTTACAGCTTTCGAATCTTGTATGGTTGGTTTTATATGTATTTATAAAAATATAAAGAATTTATTATAATATATTATTATTAGTCTGTGGGCAGCAGGACATAGATCATAATGGAATAATTTAATCATAATGGAAGTGTACTTCCATTATGATTATAATTTAATTTAATGTTCCACTGCCTTATCGAAAGAGAAGGGATCACAATTTTCATATACCATATAAATGAACACAAAAAATAACGTAGTATTTGTTATTTAATCACTAAAAATGCAAAAAATACATCGAATTGTGTTTAATACATCTTATGGGGGAACGCTTTAATATACACTATTCAATATATAACAGGACTTCCAACAATATTTTCTACTCGCTGCAGCCAGTTTGTAATTCATTTTTCCCAGTACCATACAATTACAAAACAAAGCCGAATTACCTACTACAAGGTATTTTGTACAATTTCTGAACATTGCACTTGCCCAAATACCATGCTAGATTTGAAAAAAAAAATACCACAAGTTAGTCGGGATGAATAAACCAAACTATACTTTCATGTAAATAAATTATTATCACATTATCAGCCATATATAAATTACTGTAATTAAATATCCGCACAGTATTCAGACGAGTGCGTCACACGGAGGTAGACAATGTTACATGCTGATGGAAGGAAGTTACTTATCAGTTGTAACGGATATGTTAGGTGCTACAGGAGTCGCAAGAGGTCCATCTCTGCCTAAAGCTCCCTCTGCAGCCATCTGGGAATCTCCAGCGGCCTGGTCTAGTGCGGCAGCAAGCTCATCGTCATCATCATCCTTGCCATACAGGTCGGGGTAATGTGACATACAGTCCTGCATGGTACTAAACTTTTCGTAACAATCACTGCCCTTAGGATCTGCTTCACTGAAAACAACATACAATGTTTCTTTATTATGCCCGGTTTACATTATTCCAGTCCAGCGATCCAGTCCAGTTGCTCGACTGGATTCGTTTCGTCTACATTATTCCAGTCATTTAGGAGCCATTGAAATGGAACACTACAGCGACCATGATTTCAATGAATGGAATGGCACTGGATTGGCCGTCTACATTATTCCAGTTGCACTGGATTGATCGCACTGGATTCAAAAGTAGACCGCGAATCCAGTTACTGGACTGGAATTCTTACTGGATTCAGTTCATTCCAGTGCCGGTTTACATATTTCCAGTAATCAATCCTGTACTGGACTGGATCGCTGGACTGGAATAATGTAAACCGGGCATCAAGCAGATATAAACTATCGTTTATATATTTTTCTTCTGTGCTATATTTCTATTATATGTGCTACTTATATAAACAACGAAACATAAAAAATATTTTTTGTCATGTGTTTTTCACAAGTGTTTTGTGACATCTATCTACAAAAAACATATTATTATTGAATTTAGCTCAATCAATCATTGCCCATTGCACACCTAATTTGAAATATTATATATTAACTTAAAAATATGTATATAGACATCTTTTGGATTAGTCTCACAACATAATCATTGTCGACATATTCTGAAGATCGATGGCGCCAAAACATCTAATGTGTGTATTATCAATTTTTATAGCTGCCAATGTATATTTTATTTTCATAAAAATTTACGATTTTTTCATAGATCTATAAACCAATTAAATAGTTTAATATATATTTAACATCAATAACAAGTTATTTCAATATAAAATCATCCATGTTCATTACGGAATTTCTTTCTTCCTTGTTAAAATAAAATCAAAACGACATAAGTAACATGCTTATGTAATTTGAAGAATTTAGTTTCCTGGACTGATGTGTGTTGTATGATGTATGATGATGTATGTAAGTATTAGTACTAGTATGGGACATTTTATGGAAATTGAACATTGTGCCCCTTGGACAAGAAGGAACTAAGTTTGCATTCTAGCAAGATGCCTTTATTGCATAACAGTAGTATATCTAACTCAGGTTAGAAAGAAATTCCTGACTGTAGAATCCTAATATTTATATGTATTTAATTATTATATATTTATATTAAACTATTTTATAACAGGCAAACAGAAAATATTTTATAGCAAATTTAAAATTTTACAGCATATTCTTAACTTGTCTGGTATTATATACCAATGCCAAGCAGTACTTTCTTGGTCATACCAGTATAATACAACTGCTCATTCCTTTGTTTGTTTTTGTTTTTTTTTTGCCCTTGTTTTCTGGCGCGCCTTGCTGTTGGAGGGGAGCTGAACGTGGAGGGGCTGCGGAAGCGGCCAGGCACCGGCGGGTTCGTGGATGAATGTGAAAGCGTGCCCGAGTTTCCGTTGTACGTGCAAGGAGAGCACAGTGGAGGTTTAGCCGGTAAGAGTATAGCCAACATAACCCAGTTGCCACCCCGGGCGGCTGGGTATCCATGAGGATTACCCACTATATAAAAAAAAAAACTGCTCATTCGATTTACCTCTTAATAATTAGTTTCATATAATAATAATTATTACCTGTAGTGAAAACAGGAGAATGCTTCTCTAAATTGAGTACCACACGGCCCTGTAGCCATTCCTCCTAGACATGGACAGCCCCAGTTTATTGACCCATCTTTTAGGATTAGACCAGGTGCTGGTTCTACTTCGGGCAGTTTCACTGTGCTGGGTGTAGCCAGTTCCTCTCGAGATGCAATAATAACAACATCTTTACCCCCTTCACCAGTTTCCCAAATAGATCTTGATGCCATACTGATCAGCTGTAAAATACAAGTTTTATTTTTAATACATCAATAAAAATATTGTTTCCTAAAGTAGTTGATAACCATTCAGAAACCTGTTGTAATAAATAAATGAATAAAACTAATTTCTTTCATTCATTTAAAACAGTGATTCCCAAAGTGGTCTATATCGACCCCCAGGGGTCTATGACAACCTGCAAGGGGTCTACGTCAGCAAAAAAAAAGTTGGGGGTCCACGGTAGTGGATCCCCAATGTGGATCAACACATACACTGATAGTACCTATTTACTTACATCATACTGTTTGTTATTTTATTTATAGTTTATTTTATGTTCATTTAATGTTACATATATTTTACATAACAGATTACAAGTAGTAGTAGTTTGAGTAGTTTTAATTTAAATTCAATTAATAAATGTATAAATTAAGATGTGGTTACACTTTACGTTTTTAACACTAAACTTCACTACAGTTACAAATTTACAAGATAACAATATCAGGTAAGTAGGGGGTCTACTCAACACGGAAAAACATGGCAAGTGGTCTACGACACAAGAAAGTTTGGGGAACTCTGATTTAAAACATCAAAAAAGTTATTAACGTGTCCAAGACAATGGGACACCTGTTGTAATGTAGGATAGGGTACATTAGTAGCATTCAAATACAAAAAGAAATAACATAATATATCTAATAATATAAAGATATAGCCAAAAAACTAAATTTACTATAACAGCGCTTCGCCTTCACACGGCGGCTGATCTTAAAGGAGCACGCGTTTCACAGTGGTTCAGAGCGACCGTTTTATGCATTTAAGGCATAAAGTGGATCCAACTTTTGCGATGCTTTAAATGTTCTTTATTTAAATATTTCATACATATAAAAAAAAATTAACAAACACGTCTAGTTTAAAATCATTTACTTTACTTTACACGTTTTGTGTTTTTTTATGAAAAAAGTTTAATATTTTTAAATCCGCATATCTCCGCAACGCTTATGAGTATATTAGTAGTATCCCCCATTAATACACAAGTGTCTCTTTTTCTTGGACAACCTGTAGTATATACAATTTTTAACAGGGGCTTTAAGTTCGAAAATCAGGTCATTTAAACACTGAATAGATAAAAAAAATTATATAAACTCCTATATGTGTAACTGTAATTAATTATTGTCCAGAAATTATGATTATCAATCTGATGTGCACGAATAAAGTACTTACTTAATTATCATTTTTTAGTTCCTTGTGCACACACAATAAGGAGTTCTTCTGAAAATCTGTCAATTTTGTCTGTGGTGTTAGAAGTGTAAGATATTTTGTAGTAAAGCTTCATGTATTGTTTAGGTTTTTCATTTACAAATTAACGTGTAAAAAAACAAAACTGTAATGTATTGTGGGACCTAAAAAGTGTCTTCAAATTGTTTGGCATTCAATGAATTAAAAAACTTCTATGTACACTTAAATAGAGTAGTATAAAAATTCAATAGAATGTAATTGATTGAGTAATTCAGCTTAAGTATAATATGAGTTAAATCTAGTGGAACCGTTTGACTTCAAATGCTACATTTGGAATGCTTTAACGATTGTAGTCTTATGAGTACTACTTACATTTACATGCGTAGAATATATACATTTCATAATAGTACCTACTTAATTATTATTTTTCGAAAGACTCGTATAAATGATTTTAGTTTTTTAGGATATCAATATTCTTACTTTTAGATAAGAGCTTGAAGTGATGGAGCCTCACTGTGCACACATATAAATTTGGAGGAAAGTGTTAATGCTGCCCTCAACTTGCGTAACTTGTTGGCAGGTACTCTCACCAACACACGACAATTATCTTGAGCAGGTTGCACAGTCAGTATGTCGGAGGATATCACACCACACTCACCAAACAACTCTTTAGTAGCACTTTGTATTGCTTGCTGAGCATATAAAGGTTCAGGAGAACTCCTGAAATAAACAAATAGTAACTACATTTTATATTTTCACATTACTAACATATAAAATGCCTCAATACTGAAATAAACTTTCATTATTATAGGAGAGTGATATTTGATTTTAGAAACACTACCGCTGTGTTCAAATTTTCTAATTAGATAACAATAAAAATGGACTTTATTCAATAAATAATTCACAATTCTTGAATGAAACTAAACCAAATAAAAGATGTTTATACGCCTTATGAAATTCTAGTTGCTATTACTGATACTTATGTGAGAAAGAACATTTTAAAGTGCTTTACATGATATAATTAAGTAGGTTTATGAAATATAGCGACTGCTTACTTCTACTTATTTAATGACTGTAATATACGTCCAGTATGCACACTACTATTTATGCATATTAAAATAATTTTAAGATTGCAGTCATGTAAAAATAATGCAATCAATTTCTGTGTTATGCAATTTAATAACTTACAGGTTCAACTCTATATCCAAGTAAAAAAAGCGAGATGACATTACATTACAATACATTTATTTATAACTGTAATTACCAAACGACGATACACAATTACTTGCAAGAAGAATAAATCAAAATCCAAATTTAAGCTTAGTTCACTCGTTCGAGTCCGGTTGAATTTTGGAGATCAATTTTTATTTGAGGTTAAGTTTGGTTATGTTGATATTTCCGTTTTTTTTAATTCTTCATTTGAATACAAGCCATAGACAATTGAAATTCTTTAATAAAAATATGACACCCATAGAGGGAACATTCATAGCAGGTCAAAATGATGTTATGATATGACATATCAATAATATTTGAAAAAATGCGGATATTACACTAAAATACTTTTATTTTTATTTATGAAAGTTGTACAAAATATATTTTATTCACTGTTTTGCCAAACGAAGCACTAGTTTTGTAGCTATATTCAATATAACCTAGGGAGTCGGCTTAGAGCATCCAATGGAGATGCCATACAATCAATCACAGTACAACTTTTTTTTGCCATTATTTGAGGGAGGGGAGGCAAACACGTATAGCACACTATATTAGACAATATATATTTTGTTACCAACTTATACTTTGGAGACGTTTCATTTCTGGCCCGCATGATGTACATAAATCTGTAGATCGGCAAAAAATTGACTATCACATTAAAAATACAAACACTTTTGTATTTGATCTGGTCATTTGGTTCAAAAATAAAAACAATCTCAATAATTACGAATTATTTACGATCAAATGTTAGACGACGAACTGTCAAGTTGACGTTAGTACTCCAATGTATGGGTAATAAACACTTCGTGAACCCAAAATAGAGATAATTTTAAACAAAATTGTAAGTTGATTGCTGTTAAGTATATTTTTAGAAACTTGCTCACAACTGTACATCATGGAGGCCAAATGTCCATACAAAAATGAAACGTCTCCTTTGTAATGTGATACATGCAATATGTGATATTGAGAAAGTTAAGAATGAAGGAACGAACTGTTTCCGTTCACAATTCCTTTTTTTAAATAAAATAAAATATGTTTTTATTTTAATATGGTAAAATTATTATAGATTAATATTATTTGAAATACTAACTACAAAAAACTTTAGTGTCAGGTATTCGAAATTTAGCGAACAAATTACTAGTTTTTTTTGGAAATACCCAATAATCATATAAATCTTAATTATATATATATAAGGTTGATAAAAGCGAGAGGCATTAAATGAACTCACATATTTAGTGTATAATTTATTGTAATGTACAATGAGACTTCTTCTG
>LUGF01005713.1:157970-175102 GCA_001625245.1 Calycopis cecrops
ACCCGGCAGCATACCTGTCACGTTACGTATATCACGAGAGCGAGAGGTAAATACCTCCCCGGTTATGCCGGTAAAAATTACGAACAGATTGACATTTAACAGTTGGGTTGGACTGGCTGTTGGGTTTCGACTTTCGTGTGGTGTGAGAATTTCCGTAGGCCTGAGATGGAGGGGGAGGGGGCAAAATCTGCTGACTACGCTCTTATTTTGTAAGAAAGTGCGGACTTTCACGGTGGTACCGGCTTCCCTTAGCGACAATACAGCAATGATAATACAAAATAACAATGACTTACATACCAATAGTACATATTTTTATTAGTAAAAAGATTATACGCAATGGCAGAAATGGTTACTAGATCTATATGCGGTTGGGGATGAGAAGTGAAACAAATTGTTTTCTGAGCTGAACAAAACACAAATAAATCATAAGTCCACGACAGGGAGCACGTAGGCGTTACGGCTCCCTACGCTACGAGTGACAATCTTAGTAATAGCCAAGTACGTCGCTCAAAAGTATATCTGACATTATCTTTATCTCGTGAATACACCACGTCGATGTTCGTAAATCTACATCAGAGAGGTTCAAACGTAGTCTCCTGCCACGTACAGGAGTACCACAGAGTAAAGAGACGACAAAGCTGTGGAACCAGCTGCCTCTCTCTATATTTCCGATCCAATACGACTCAGGGTTCTTCAAGAATCTATCTATATATAGATATAAAACTCAAACGTGACAGCCATCTATCAACGCACAGCCCAAACCACTGGATGGATCAAGCTGAAATTTGGCATCCAGGTAGATGTTACGACGTAAACACCCGTTAAGAAAGGATTTTTAGAAATTCAACCCCTAAGGGGGTGAAATAGGGTGTTGAAACTTATATGGATTTTTTAGAAATTAACGCGGGTGAAACCGCGGGGCACAGCTATATATATATATACATTAATAAATAGCATTCTATTCTAGGTCGGTCTGCAAGACAACCAGTTTTGCGGATGTCTATGGACGGTAGTCACTAATCACCTGCTCGTTTGCCCCTATGTCATTTAAAAAACATTTGTATGAAATTTGAGATGTAATTCGATAATTTGTAATTCTGTGAACTTTGCCCTTTGTAAGCCGAAAAAAACAGCTAAATGTGTAGGCTTCTCTATGACCAACGATCAACTTCAACCTTTACTTGGTAAAACAGTCAAATGTCCAGTACATTTGCCTATCGTCAAGTTAGTTCAAGCCTCGTGGTCAAACTTTACGTGTTCGTACTATTACTACATTTTTTAGAGTTCCGTATCTCAAAGAGAAAAAACGGAACCCTTATAGGATCGCTTTATTGTCTGTCTGTCTGTCTGTACGTCTGTCAAGACCGTTTTCTCTAAAATGCGTGAAGGGATTAAGCTGAAATATTTGTCAAATACGGAGGTCAGTTACGTCTTGATGCTTTCAAAAAATCAAACTTCTAAGTTAACGCAATAAAAAGTTATAGCCAATTATGCACAAATTTTGTATGAAAACGTACTTTGTCGAAAACCAAAAACCTATCGGGTACTTCCCGTTGACCTGGCATTTTTGGAAATTTGGCAAGTAAGAACTTATAGCACATATATAGGAATAAATCTGAAAACTAGTAAATTATATGTAGATAGATCATTGGAAAAATCATTATCAACTTATAACTGTAATTCGTTGCCTACTAGATGTGTGTGAGCAACCGCTTATATAAGTTTGTCAACTTAAACGGCAGGCGTAAAGTTACAATAATTGAAAACCATGCATTACGTTTGGATTACGGAACCCTCGGTGTGCGAGTCGAACTCGCACTTGGCCGGGTTTTTTTTTGACAAGCGTAAAATTGTATGTCATTTTTAAGGATTAACATTGTATAGCGTAGCCTCAATAAGTTATTTCAGCATAATATAGTTATTTCAGCATATCTTTGCGAGAAATACTTCATTAGTGTACATATTTTCATTAACATTTCGTATCCCTTATTATGCGAAAAATGTTTATATTGACTATTCCTATCAAAATACCGTTATATCCTAATGAAAAATGTATATTGTACAATGTACATACAACATCAGATAAATCGAGTTGAAAAATGTATCAGTACCTTATTTTCTTTAATAAAATCCGATTGTATTTTCGTCATAATTTAGTCTTAATTCATGACGTGCAGTATGCATTACGTACGTCATGATGCTATGTGGACTACCCAGGTGGTAACCGATATAGAGCCCCTAGATCCCCCAAGGGGTACGCGTCCTTGGGGGTACAAGTTACACAAGTTACGAAACGCTGAATTACCACAAAGGAATTGTTTAATTTACCTATAACGAGAGTCTACAAAATAAGCAAATAATGTAAAGGATATAAATAAATAAATCAGTAAATAAATTATGTAAATAAGTAAATAATGGCGACTCTACTATACGATGCTGAACAAATATCACTACTTAAATATTTTAAAGGTTCTAAAATTCAGTTATCCTATAAACGAAGCAGTTCTAGACTAACTTACTTACGTTCTTGACTTATTCTATTTAGAGAGCTAAAAAAGGTAGATATGTACCTAAATTTAATAGTTTCTAAGCTTCACTTGAGCCTCTAATTTTACACGTGACAATTTAATGAAAATTACTTTAAGCTTGCCCTAAACATCTTTTCGCATTACTTGACTAGTGCGTGATATGTGGGATATGTGATATGTGCAGTGACTTAAGTATACACACACTACACACACTAGGTTGCATACATACAACCGGCCAGGAGTATCTGTATAATACTGTATAATATATAATATATTTTTATTTCTTTTTTAGTCCTAAACCAGCCCTTTCCACTCATATTTTGTTAAACCATTACCGATTACTGGCCTTGTCCTACCTTCATTATCGACCAGTCTATGTTTACTGTTCATCTTATTTATCATCAATGATTTATCGATTTCATAGAGCCGATAGCAATTAGATGATACACTACTCTACACTGTGTTATCGTAGTGAATATAAACGTTTTAAATGCTAATTTATGTATTATTTATTTTGTATTTATTGCCATGTGCTTTTATTTTAAGTTATGATGTAAGAGATTCTTCTGCAACCAATCGGCTGGCGTAGTGCTAACTTTTTAGTAAGTGCAATAATATTTGTAATGGATCATGTAGATACGAATCTGTCTCTTGTTCGTAATCTAATAAATGCAAAAAAAATGTAAATCTTTCTTTCTTTCTTTCTTTCTTTCGTTAATAAAAAGACTCAAACTAACGGGTTACACAAATTTGAACACACTTTTCAAGTCCATTCATTTTTGAAACGATAAAAGCACGAAGATATATTATTTTTATTTTTTTTTTTTAAATAGATCTCAAATTTTTATTGCTACCAAAGAAAAAAAAAACATTTTTCAAACCTCATACAGCAACTTCCTAAGTATATTATCGGTAAAATCACGGTTTCATAATAACCGATTAAACGTTCGGTTGTCGATTTCTTACGCTGTTCCATGGTGGACGTAAATACATTTTTTCGTCACCTATTTTACTAAGTAAATGACGTTTAATAAATTCTAACTTACTTAGTAAAATGTAATTGCTAGACTTTGTCATTTTCCATAAAATGTTATAATGTCGTCTTGGCCGAAATGGCTACTATCTTTTTCCATATGGACGGGCCAAACAAACCTAAGGATGTGATAGTTTGATGGTAGAGGGAACAAGAAAATTTTCTAATTGTGAAATAGAGAAATAACTAGGCTATAGAGAGATATAGAGGCTAACTTCGCTCGGCGTAACAAACGGAGGTATGCAAGAGCAGGCACTTTATACATACCGATATACAAAAATAATTGTTTATTGAAAATGCATTCAAGGCAGGAACAAGCAAGAAAGCATGAAATATAAACAAAATACTTAAGTGCAGCGTTATGAATTATGAATACAAACTTTAGTAATATTTATAAACAATAAGCACTTAAAATTTCAAAATGTTTTCATCGGGTAAACAATTTTCGGTAATGACTAAAATACTCGACTCGTTGGAAGAGCCTAATTTTTAAATGATCCTAAAAGAAAGCTAATAGAGAAACGCCCGTCTCCAGCGCTGGGAGGGTAGAAACGATACAAAAACCGCTCCTTTGAAGAAACAAGCCATCGAAGGGCAAATACAGGCAGCGGGCATAGATAGTAGCTGCATCATAATGATGAGGGTGAGACGTAATTAGTACACATTCTAAAACAACCCGACTGAAAAAAAACCGAAGAATATAAAATAATTTGAGGCCATGTTGTGTCTAATTGCATCTACTAACGTCGTGCTCCTACAAACAAATAGGATTTGAATACTTTAAACTCAACACCGATTAAGAGACCCGGACGTGTTTTCATGAATAACTAGTGGAAGATAAACGCGAAAAAATATTTTTGACATGGAAACATTATGACAAAGTGCTCCGACGAAAAGGCTACGTTAAAAATTAAAAATTATACCTTAAGGTATAAAATTGGCAAAATGTATTTCATAGTAGAAATTTGCCATGAAAGTGAATCACGTCAATTAGGTCTAAGCTAATTAGGTACCTTATGATTTCTTGACACTAGTTTTTTTTTGAGTAGGAAACCCTGAAGAAAACCGGTGGGTTTCTTTCCTAGGTCTGTGCGGCGATTTGAACCTTTGGTAGATTGTATATACCTAGTATATTGACATTCAGTAAGAGTCTAATAAAATCTTTTTTTGAATAAAAACACTTTCATTTCACCTCGGCACATGCATTGTATTTGACATGAAGAAAAGAAAATGAGCTAAGAATGAGGCTATCAAATGCAAAAGCGTCATTTATATCCGACTACTAAGCGTATTTGAACGATTTTTTGCATTTTAAATCGCTGAGATCTAAGTTGTTGGGAAGGAATTTTTTTATCCTGACTTTCAATAATAGTGTACTTCAACATGTTGCTACACCCCAAACGTCCTCTGCATTCTGGTGATACGCCTTAACCATTATGAAGACTTTCATAAATGTTGTATACATATTTTAGTAACAGTAACGTTTCTGCTTTTACCTGTTTTAAACTATTTCGACAGGGAATCGTACTTGACTATAATATCTCAGATATAGTGAAGAAGTGAATGTGCATTTATGCTAATATTTATAAATATAAACCTTATTGGCTGTAACAGTCATTAACACTTTTAAGCATGTTCAAAAGGCCACACTTTATTTCAGTTTTAATACAAAATCAGAAATGAGAAGCAGTCTTCAAAGCCCTCTATTCAGATACCGGGAAAGTCCCTGCCCAAACGTTTCCGCCGGCTTACATCCTAGTTCCTATTGTGAGTGTAATAGCGTGTCAGCCGAAATAACGTTCGCATCCGCAATATACATTAATCGTATGCTTTTTACTGTCGGAGCGGAAAACAGCAAAAAAGTCAAATGAATGAACTCATTTTACATAGCAGTTCATTTCAAACTTTTTAATTAAATTTGGAAGCAAAGGAACATTCGGATTATCCAGATTCTAATAGCTACGGATGTCCACAGACGATCCCGTATCAAATATTATTAAGTATTAAATATTTATTATCCAATGTTAAGTTAATTGGGCGAATCATTACATCCTAATAAAATATCGGCAATTATTACAAATACTAGTAAAAGGTAGCGCCACGCTGCATGCATGTATGTAGCCAAATTGGGCCGGTACGACCGTGGATATATAAACATTATACGCTATAAAAAATACCTGAACAATAACTATCTTTTAAAGTATAAAGTTCCTTTTTAAATACTTATTATTATATATAATAAATATTTATTCCATAGATGACAATTATCGTAAAAAAGAAATGAGAAAATGGAATGAGCGCGCAAATTCTAGAAACGTCTTAATCAATTATTAAATTTAATTCAGGTTTTGCTAATTTGATATCACCGAGCTGCCGAGTCAAGCGTCACGTGCTCGTTAAAAATTATACCAAAGTTGAATATTTGACCTCCCTAATTCAGATAAGGGTAGGTCGCCAATTAAAATAATTTATTGGACTTTACGTAGAAAAAATACTTGAGTCGAATTCAAAATTGTCTTTACCGTTTGATATCGCAAATTTTAAGTAATATTTAAGTTATTGGTTCAAATTTATGGAATATCTAGATTGTTGATTAAAAAAAGAGCAATGCCATTGCAGCGTTAAAACGCTTGGAATCTGCGAAACCATTAGCACTTTAGTATAGGCCTAAATCGATTGCTATAATATGCTATACCCTAAGGTAGGAAGTCGGTAAGAAGCACCCTCTATTTGTGCGGTCGCTTACCAAGCTCACCCTCCTTTTCCAAAAAAAAATGTATTCTCTATTTAATACGTCTTACATGGCGCGATGATGATAAGTTGGTAGAAAACAATATCCCGTCTCAGATTATCCTTTAGGCCCGAGCCTAGAGCGACAGGGCTTTAGAAGCATAATAAAAACTTGGAAATTACAAAAAATAAAAGACACAAAGATGGCTTGTTAAAATCAAACAGGGCTCTGGCTGGTTCACCTGGTATTGTAAATCACTTATCATTTGGTACATTTTTCGTTTCTTTTCTCTCTGTTAAATATAATAAAAAGTAAGTTAAATGCTTTGACGACTAATTAACATTGGTAACGTAAGTAAGGGGTTCTACTCTCACCCAGGTGATAGATATAAAATCATATATAATATTATTATAGTAAAAAAATTAAGTACTAGCCAACTTGTACTCACATCGTTGGGCATCAAAACATTTTCAGCCTTAATAAAATATAGCTCACGTTACACCTGAATAAATTAGTAGCTCACTCTGAGCGAATGAATGTTCGTGATCGGATTATTTCCAAAGATTTACTCCTACAAACAAACGTAGTTAGAAACCTTACTTCTCAATAATATTGGTGTAGACATAAAATATCTTAAATCGACAAAAAGTCTTAATATATAAAATAACTAGCTGCGCCCTGCGGTTTCACTCGCGTAACTTTCGATCCCGTGGGAATATCGGGATGAAAAATAGATGTTGGCCGATTCTCAGACCTGCTCATTATGCTCACAAAATTTCATGAGAATCGGTCAAGCCGTTTCGGAGGAGTATGGCAACGAAAACTGTGACACGAGAATTTTATATATTAGATATATACAATATAACATTTATTTCCGTTGTCTAATCTCTATTGCATGTAAAAGCTTTTCATACGTCCATTATACTATTGCATTAAAGTTATGTTATTTCTGATAAGCCCACAGATTCCTATTCTAATATATTTGTAATTAATACGCAACTAATGCAAGCGGTTTCCCTGAAGAGCTTGGGCAACAGTTGCCCTCAAAGCCGGTCGCAGCGACAGGAACTGGGCTGTCTATTTATAGAGCCCAGGGAGTGAGGTGCAGCCTGCATTCCCCCCTCCCCCCTCCTCCCAGCTATAACAAGGACGGGGTTTAACTTTTGCGTAATTGTCTGCCCACGCTATGCATCGATTACCGTTTATTATGAGAGCAACCTAGACTCGCAGCGTCTATTTATAACAACACTACACTATACTGTTATATAAACGGTTTCAAAGAAGACATGAATGTCTTTGTCATAGATGTTACAAAAATAGAATCTGATATGTGGCTTGGATAATACTTTATCGGTCGTATGCTTATTTATCTTTTGGCGGTGTATTTTTCGAACGATTGGAAGAGGACAAGGTATGTTACTTTTACACCAGCAATGATGTTGAATAGAATAGAATAAAAATAAGTTTATTCAATGCACCATATACAGATATTACTTAGTAAGAGGTAGCGCCACACTGCTTGTATGCAGCCGTATTGGGCCGGCACAACCGGGGAAGTACCTCTCGCTTCCACGAGACCGGCGTAAAGTAACAGCTGAGCTGCCGCGCTTCGTGCTGTGTGTAAGTAGCCGGTGACCCATGAAGGTGGGAGGAGAGAGGACGGCAGCGCATCTGTATTAGTGGAGTGCCTGGAGCATATAAAACCGTTAAACCTCGGAATAGAGTTATAGTGAATGGATTAATATGATCGATGTGGGATATTGTTTTTTAAACTATAAATTGCAATGTTTACCCATTATTTTTTTGTGCATTTCATTTTTTTTATATATCTGAATTTGTAGGTACACTCGTTTAAGGTGCTCAAATGCTGCATCAGTTGTTGGAGGCAGTGATGACAAATTTATAGCCGTACAGAAAACTGATTATTATCGAGATATCCATAAAAGGATTTCTGATATAACCGACTTATAGACACTTGTAACAAAATATCATTCGGATTGTTATAATTTACTGAAATGAGCATGTATTTAGAGTTTATAAGGCGCTCCGTCTAAAATTCATGATTTAAATACATTGAGGTTCAATTCTTTCTTAAAAGCAACAGCCAAAAATACCAGTGTTCCTTTGTTATCACTGCCTCCAACAACTGATGCAGCATTTGAGCACCTTAAACGAGTGTGTGGATGCTGAAAAAGTGGTTTATACTACAGTGTTATGTAGCATGTTTACAGTGCAGCGGAAATAGTTGTTACAATACTTCACCAGACTACAGATAGATGAAGTACATAGATGTAGACAACAATATAATATATTTAAATAAACAGATTCTGTACTAAATTTTTTTTTGCTTTTCGTTAGTCGTAAGTAATATATTTAAATAAACAGATTCTGTACTAAATTTTCTTTTTGCTTTTCGTTAGTCGTAAGTAAAGTTAGTAAGTAAGTTTACCTTATTTTTTTAATGTACACAATAGAGTACATTTCATTTACTTATGATTATTAAACTAGCCGAGAAATTGCATTGTATATAGCAGCTGCCGCTCCGCTCTCCCCTCCACGTTTTTCTGCCTGTTCGAGATCCCTACTGCTATTTTCATACACAGGTATCTCTGAAAAATGTTCCTATATATGTCTACTCGGGTAAGATTTAACATATAAATAAATAAAAAATACTGTTTTAAGTGAAAATATATGGTCACACATAATTTTTTTTATAATAATTTGTTAAAAAAAACAAAAAAAAAATAAAATGAAATGCACAAAAAAATAATGGGTAAACATTGCAATTTATAGTTTAAAAAACAATATCCCACATCGATAATATTAATTCATTCACTGTAACTCTAGTCCGAGGTAAAAACCCCCAGGAACTCCACTATGTAGTCTCTATGCGGATGTTTATGGGCGTTGGTGGTCATGAAAATATCTCGGACTGCTCTTTTGCCCCCATATACCAATAAAAAAAGATATAACAGAGTAGGTACATGAAAAAATATAATAGCTAGGACAGAAAAAGAAGTTAAGTGTATTTTGCATATTCATGCAGTGATGCAATGTGAGCAGCACTGGCACTCTCGGCATACGTCGGAGAATTTAAGTTCTCTGACACCGATTTTCAGTGACGTCACAGAGATAATGACGATTATAAGAGTTGTGGTAGTGAGCTGCAGATGAACAATACCGGCACGACCAAGGATTTCTTTGTAAGTTTCCGGTCCGAATTAAAATGAAAAAAAAGAACCACATGCAAAAAATATTATATTTTAATACTACCGCTATACTTTCCATGAGTAAAAAAAAGTATTTTTAAATGAGAAATTAAAATTATAAAAAGAAACTGGTTCGACGCAAATTAAATAATTACTTCTTTAAATATAAACAGTGTACTTTTTAATACGGCAATGTTTAAAAATATTGAAATTAATGGCCAGAGATAACAAAATGTATCTTAAATATCGGCGGAGTGTATTTGTTCTCTTTTTATTACATTTTATATTTATAATTGCAAACAGCCTAATTACCACAACGAAATACTTAAGTTCGTATCGGTAGGGACAAAAAATGTATGTTATGGTTAAATGTATATCAGACCACACGCATAAAATGTTTAAGTTATGTGAGAAATCTTTTCGATTTTGCAGTAGCAGGAAAACATTTGGTACATTTATTTAAAAATAAAGTTTTTAATATAACGTGAGTACTTTTATTGCTAGCGAAGATATTTTAATTTAATAGATATCTAGGAAACAAAACACCTAGACACACCACAGAGCAGATAGATGAAATGCCAATCCGATTTATACAAGAAACTGAATACAATACTATTAATGCAGCGCTTAAAGAAATGTCTAAAGATTAATTTTAAATAATATTTTAACTTAGCTTACTATCCCATTACAAATCTAATGGATTAAATAAAGAAATACAATAATCATGTCAAATGGATAATATAAGAAAAAATATAAACGATGCATTCCATTCCATGAGATTTGACGTCAATGAATAAAATATTGGGAAAGCATTGAAGCAACCCTAACTTATCAGAGGCTGCATTTTATTGGAAAAGGGTGATAGGGCTTTAAATGTCTGGCAGTATTGACTCCGATGTTTGTTGCGACGTTTGCATCAAGGGGGAAACAAAGACTTCTTCTAAATTTCATTCCCATCCCTAACGTTATAGCCGTGTTATAAAATTTTATGAACATTATAAAGTTCCATTTATGCCTTTTTCCCAATTTATTTCCTTTGTAACAGCACTTTTACCTTCGACTTACGATGGTCGCGGCAAACAAGCGCGAAAATTATCGCTCCCAAAATACACCAGGTTTAATAAAATTGAATCTTACGAACAATTAAGGCCAATCGCCGGTATTACAAGTTCACTTACAACTTTGTTAAAACGTTAGGTGATGAACATAACAATAACTTTACATAATCCTATTTATCCGGGACGCTGTTTGAAGAATTTTCAAACTTACATAATAGAGATAAGGAGGTTGCCAAAATGAATATCTTGAAGTTTTCGCGTGCGGCAGATTTCGGTGAATTGTATCTTGTTTTGGTTTTTTCGTTTGCAAAATATTATAATTCAGCGTTTATTTTGCTTTTTGTTTTGTAACACTTCGAAAGTTTAGATAAAATGGTTTTTATACAATGTTGATAAAAGCAAGAGGCATTAAATGAAACCACATATTTAGTGTATATATTCCAGGCTACACAACTATAAACAGATTAATCGGAGCAATAGTTTAGCCACAGGAATTTTTAAAGTTTTTTCTCACTTCGTACATGCTGTATCGCAGCTGATCGCCAGCGCCGACTATATCCGGCCGGGGTCATTCACCCTGTGCTCGCTGTAGCCGCCTGGTACAACGAGTGATAACATTTTTTCACTATTTAACTTGTTTGAAAAAAGTTGTTTCGATTAAATATATGTCGTAATTTTTTTAATAGTTTCTAATTAACTGTAGACCTTTACAGTATATATGGTTTCATTTAATGCCTCTCGCTCTTATCAACCCTGTATAACAACAGAAAGTGCCCTTTTTCAAAATCCAGAAGATGTTGCATAGTTATTAAATTATAGCTCTACGAGAATCGCACATGGAGCTATCGCCATTTCACTCGTTACGATCATACGAGTAAAAAAAATTCCAGGCCAAGTGCGAGTCGGACTCGCACACCGAGGGTTCCGTAGGAACGGGAGGTCTGAGCAAAAGTAACAGACGTTAAGAAAATTACACTTCCCTGCGACAAGTTGACAACCTTATTATATGCGGGTGCTTGCATACATTTAGTATGAAACGAACTACATGCATAAGTTGGTAATGATTTTTCCAGTGATATAAATTTTATTTACCAATTTTTAGATTCATTCCTATATGTATACTGTAAGTTAAAGTTATGCCAAATTTCAGAATTCTAGCTCTACGGGAAGTATCCTATAGGTTTTCGAAAAATTTGTGCATAAATGGCTATAACTTTTTATTGCGTTAACTTAGAAGTGTGATTTTTTCAAGGCATCAAGACGTATTTAATTTTAATTATTTATTCTTTTTTTTCGATTAAGTCCCGTTTACAGTATATAAATATGAATACAAATCGTGAAAGCTTAAAACAATTTTAACACACTTCTAATCAGAACGGTATATTAAGCTTCCCTAGTTACTTGTTAGCAAAACACTTAAAGAGCCTTTGTACTACAGTACTGACTACTCGCGACATGAACATACATAATACAAGTCGATGTATCGACCAAGTGTTTAGCAGATTTAAACTCTAGCAAATAGTTGTAGTATACATTCTGCGCAAGGATACAATACGTGTATTAAATCAGTGACCTGGTTCCAGCGATTGGACATTGCAGATCTTTATTCAGCACATAGCGCGATATACCTCGGCTACGCTTTCAAATTTATCTTTTAGAAATTGTCGAACGTGCGTCGTATCTCACCAAACCTAGATACTAACGAACTAAACAGATTTTACAATGTGTATTTGTTTAAATATTAATTCTCATTATCATCATCATAATCAGCAGCAGCATCAGCCAGGGACGCCCACTGCTGAACGTAGGCCTCCACCAGAGTGCACCACCAGAGTGCAACTTGCCCTGTTGAGTCCACTAGGCGGGAGGCCAACATTGCGCTACTAATAATACTACCTCTGATGATGCGAAATAGTTTTAATTGATGGATACAGATAATACAACAGGTATAAAATCAGAGAGGGCAATACATGTCGGCAGCTTAAGTCATACGTATCGTAATATTATTATATGTATACTAAAAAGTTTACTAAAAAGAAAAACATATTTGATACATTTTACATCTCACATTTGTGCACTGGAATTTTTTACACTCGGGTTGTGGCACAATGGGCTAAAACAGCGGTCAACAACCCGCGGCCCGCCGAGGCAGGACCTCGGCGGGCCGAGAATGTCTTATAAGTTATTGAGGAGGAGAGGCCAAACTAAAAAAAATTCTAGGATGGAATATCACAAGTGCCAAAGGAGCAGGTAGAGCCTTTTTATTACTACCGCTGCACACAGACATGCTCGTGTTATGAAGATGCGTTGTCCTCCTTCTTTCCGCCTACCCTTCTATGGGCCACCTTCTACTCACAAACCTCAAGAAAGCCTGCCGATCACGTGATATCGCACTTCAGTGCAATATCATGTTAGCAAGAGTTTGTCACAATACAGTACAATAACCTCTTCAGAAAATTCGAATCTAGAATGAACTTTATTATGCAGCCTCCTTTTTGGGACCTTAACTCCATTTACTTAATAAATCTGTGGCAATCTCGAAGGGCTACTGACCCGACAGCGGGAGGTAGGGGAGAGAATTAGTTGCGAGGGAGGCAGCCTAGGAATGTAACCGTGGTCTAAATCGCAAAGAAATTCGTTAATCTACTAAAGCTTTCCGTATTCCCCGTCAGATTAATGTTCTAGTGACATAATTCGCCTCAATAATTACTGCCGCGATTCATATAACTTCGATTTTATGTTAGAATGACACAAGTCAAATCTCAAGATGCCTCAACGAAATCACATACCTAATTACGATATGACTTCTTTAATCTTTTCATCGACACAGCACTAGAGGTGTTACTACTATTGAATGAGACAAATGCGATAGAAATAGAAATTAGTTTTAGAAAAATTGAAATAAGGTTTTCTGGATCATATTAAATGGTATATTGTGGTGTGGAAAGTAGTAAGGTAGGTGGGTAGATTATCCAAACATCAATTTCTGATTTAAAACAAAAAACTTTTAAAATTGTGCGCTGCCAGACAGTCAGGTAACAAGTTCAATGGAGATTGCAATCGACATCCGAAAATAACCCAATGGCGCGTCATCCAGTTTTATTCGACACGTAAATTTCACATCCCAGCCGGATTACGGATGACACACGCCTTTTTTGCATAAAGACAAAATCTGAATAGGCATTAAAGGGAAACTGAGTGTCGGTGTGAGGGCGCGGCGGTCGGTGCCGCTGACACGCGATGATGGATGGCCGCAATAACGTTCGCACTCGTTATCATACAGCCCCCTGCCCTCCTTCACCCCCTCCCTGAGCCCTGGCCCTGTCTAGCCCTGCGCCTTTTGCCGCCACCCTTTGCAATCACTTATCAAACTCACGCAGGCAATTGAAAATTTAATGTACAGGTACATTATCTTCAGGCGTGAGGGTGCCTGGGAAATTGCTGTACATTATTCATAAACAGTTGGGCAGATGCGTGTCGTCACAAATGCTTATTGTCTGTGCGTGTGTGTGCTAAAAAATTATGCCTGTTTAAATATGAAGTGTGGTGATTCAACTTTGCAGTGGTCTAATATGATTACTATAATGATAGATGTGGCTTGTGAACTGAGGATAAAGGACTGGTTCATGTAAAGATGCTGTCAATGGGCAGGCCTCATAGCTCGGAGAGTCGGTAACGCATATAAAACTTTAAAAAGATTTGTAAAAATTACACATCCAAAGTTTATCGACCCGTATCAAAAACCGACTCAACAAAATTCCTGTCTCAAGTGAAGTACATTGTAAAAATTGATTTTTCGTAGAAAACATTTTCAGTAAATATCACCTTCTTCAAATATTATAGCTCTACATCTAACATATAGTACTATAGTATTTGCCGAACGAATGAACATAAATAATCTAGACATAGAGGAGGACTGCAAATGTAACAGAAAATTTAATTTACGAACTTTAACACTTGAAAATTGTTTTGTTTTCGAATCCCTATTTTGTATACTTTTTTTAATTAATTCAATTCCACAGACGCTTAGATATATTACGAAAATTGTAAATCTATAAATTTAGGTAAGGTTCGATATGCATCATGGGTTTAATAATATTATAGCCCATATCCATTACTAGTACGTACCATATTCGTAACACTATTTTTTACGATACGTGATAGAGTAATGTTATGACTGGATCATATTCAAATAACTAGGTATATTCCTAAATCCTATCCTATAATTTACAATATTTATGATAGGTCTGTAATAAAAAACTTTTGGACTTTATTGACTTAATAGTAAGAGTAGGTGAAAAATGCTGGAAACAGAAATGGCATATAGACTTCCCCACTTGATTCCAAAAATATTTTTTTAGTAGCTGGATTCCGCGGAATCACCCGTGTAATTCTATTCCAAAAGCACCATTGATTGGGCAAAATGTATTTTTATTATTCCAGAAAACCTATATCCACGTCTGTGCCTAATTTTAGCCAAATCCGTAATTTTGACGCGTTAACAAACATACGCACTTTCATATTTGTAATACTAGTTGGATAAAAAGCTGGCATTCAAGATTTAAACTTTCCACCAATACGTGTCGACGTCTCGATATTAAAATGTTTATTTTTATTTTGCAAATTCGGATGGGCGGCGTGGCGGGCTGTAAAAAATCAATTATATACGCAGCTTCATTAAATTATGTTCAGTTTATCTCGACTGAGCGTGCCAATTAATTGCGGCTCCCTCAAACAATAAATTCATTTGAACTTCTTAAAACCTAACAGCGCACTGGAATGGCGTATTAATTTAAAAATATAGCTCTACGTTCAGCCGATTTGAGCGAATAGAATTGCTTCCGCTACTTTTTAATTCAATTTTATTTATGTCTTTATTTCGTTTAGTTCTTATTTCTTGTTTAGTTCTAAGCTAACTTGGGTATTGATAAAGAGAGCGCTTTACCGATGCCCTTATGTTATTAATTATTATTATTAGCATAATTGTAACTTCAATACCTGTGCCTAATTATAGTTTTTACTTAAGGCAATCGTCATGCTTGGAGCGGATGAAGTCGGATGACAATAGTTTATTCTTCTCTTCGATCAATAATTTATTCAGTATTCAAAAGATGATAGCTGATGATGATGACTAGCGTGTATTGTGTTAATATAATGGGACCTTGTAGCTTGTTTATACAACATAAACAACTTTCTACTCAGAATCAGATGCGAATTGGCACAAAGTTTTGTCCTATTTAATGGCGTGTACAGCCACACATCGTATTAAGACATTAGTGGGTGAACGTACAATAACCGTTAATCACGGTGAAAATACTCTCGCAAATGTCACCAGGTGACCGAGTTGCGGCCTGAGGCAACTCTATAATTAATTGTCAGTCAATTAATGTTGCGCAGGAAAGAGTTTAGTATTGGTGACGAAAAAATTATGAGAAGATTTTTGCCATAGCAACCGAAATCAGGCTTGACCTGATCAACATTCTTTGGTTTTGTATTTTATTAATATTAAAACTCTGTTATTTGATTTATTCCGATTATCTCAGACTTATTTTAGTAACAAATGCATTGACATCCTACACAAAATTTGTGATATATTTGAATTAAAGGGTTGAAAGACTAACCATTTCAAATCTCGAAATGTAAATAAAATATAAAAGTAGCTTAATCAGCGCGGCGGATGGTTCTAACATTATATTTCTGTACTAATTGTTTAAAAGATTTAAAAAAAGCCTACAAAACTATTTGTACGTTTAGTATTTTTTTTAATACTAGCTTCTAACGTAGTCTACGTTAGAAGATATGAAATGATTTTCGAACGTATCTATGAATAAAGATTTCCATGCTCCCTTAAAAGCCTGCAAATATATGGATTTAACATCATAGATTCGTCTTAATCACGCGTGTGACAAAGAATACATTAACATCTTATATGTTAAGAGTTTAAGCCGATATTTTACCGGCAATTATGGGACGAAAGCAACATATAAAAATCGGCTATGATTTCATTTTGAAGAGCTACAGTCAAGCGATTACAGCGAATACAGTCGTACAGTGATTATGAAAATAATAGCAAATTGTTATCGACAAACTCTTATTCAAACTGAATATTATAGACAAAGAAGGTTCCATACTTATCCAAGTTACTAAATAAACGCGAAGGTTTCGCCGCCGACCCAATCGTATATTTTAAGCAGTCACGTATTTTCTTTTTCAATTATTTATTCATGCGGTTAAGTCATATAACAAATACTTGTGAGCTTTATCCCATAAAGCGATTACCCCGTTAAACAACATTACTTATCCATGGCCCATAATACATAAATGTTTCATAAAACTTTATCAAAAGACACACGAATGAATCAAGGACAAAAGACATTGTCAAGAACTAACAACAACTACACAAATACCTACGCATATACGAATTTTGTTCTCTTTGTTTATAAGTCATTTAGTTTTCCGCTCGCACAATATATTCTTTTCATCACCTCAATAGCTATTGCTCTATATTGTAGCAAAAGATTTGGCATTCCATCGTATAGAATTAACATAGAAAAGTCTTCAACATTTGAATAT
>LUGF01005735.1:5109-22499 GCA_001625245.1 Calycopis cecrops
GTTCTATGTGAAAATAAACACGGTTTGTTGCGAGTCGCGTCAAAATATGCGCACAAACTGATTTATCTTTATGATTTCAGACTTAAGTATTTGTCATGAATTTCAGTTTGATCCTTCTACGCGTTCCAGAGAATAATTCAGTGGAGAACTGTAAGAAATGGAACATCAAAAGACGATTTAAAAAAATATATTTACACTCAATATCACGTACGTCTTTTCTTTTTATGTGTTAGGTATTCGTATGTTTAGTTTACACCGTTAGAGATAAAAATTATAAAAATGTCTATGCTCATTCTTAGCCCAAGTAAACAATAGCTGAATTTCTGCTTTATCAGTTAGATGCTTGAGGCTGATTTGTCTGCCAATGGCACATTACTTTACATATTCAGCAAAAGCATTGTAACATAAAGCATATTATACGAAAAACTATCGATACAAATAGTTTGTTCGATGTTACACGAATTAAAAAATAACTGAGACTCAGCTTTATCAGTTAGACGGTTTAGGCTGTGAGTTGAACTGTAAGTCAGTGGCACATAAGGTAGATATTCAGAAATGAAATGTAATGAAAATGTTTTTATTCAACGTAGAATTGTAGGTACGAATCACTTTTTGAACGTCAAAAATTATAACGTCCTGAGATAAACCGGCGAAAAAAACTCAGCGAGCGTCATATAAAGTATCCATAAATATAAAAATACAAATATATTATCTTATTAAACAAGATATTCACTTATACACACTAAATAAGATATTCTACAAAATCAGCCTAGGATGGGGATACTATTCCCAAGGTGTGGTGTGGTGTCTGACATACTATAATCTGCTACCTTATAATAATTTACTAGTCTAGTGTTATTCCTAAGAAAATGATATAGTCCACTAAATCTAGAGTTTCACCATTCAATAGTACATTGGTTGGAACATGTCTAACATTAGGCAATGTAAATTTAATACATTTAGTCTTTCTACTACTCAATAGTAAATTTTTAACACTAAATCAGTGTACTGTCATGGATGTCACGGAGATCTATACCTATACGAAGAAGAAGACGATTGCGATTAATACAAATTGTACAAATTGTAATATAAAGCATAAATTACGAAAAACTATCGATATAAATAGTTAGATCGATGTTAGACGGATCCAGCAGTCCCGCGGCACGTAAACAAGTAATAAACAATAATTAGAGCCGCGACGTCGCTACCCGTCGCTGATCTACAATGCCAATGCTTGGAAATCCTATTTATATAGTCGTGCTTCTAGTCTATATGATACAAATATGTTTTTTATCGACCGTGAGTCGACTTAGGTATACTGATAAGAAATACAAGGTCTAGTCGAAAGTCATTCTCGATAGTTATTTTTTTGTGGTTTTGTTTTACTCTTCGTTAGGCTTAATACATATCTCGGTCTGTCCTTGTTCCCCCGTCACTAATATAAAACCATCTACCGATGAATTTTAAGACGTTTAATGAAGAACGTGAACCACTATTCACGTTTAAGAGCGTTTACGCCTTGCGCACGTGGTTTTATGTAATTCATGGGTAATTCAAACCCACACATACGCATCGCCGTGTGAGTAGCATATATATAATGTTAGTATATTCTATAGTCAAATTAACCCACTATGATCCACGTAGGTACTGAATTGATTTCGTTTGCGACCAGTGTTTTAGAGACGTTTTAAAAAATTTACAGAAAATTAATTACTATACAATAATCAAAACTTTAAATGCAAGATTGTAAAGAATATGCTCTAGTTTATTGGTAAGCTATTATTATATTAAATTAAATAAGGTATATCGTCGAAATATACATTTAAAGTTTGACTAAATTTCACATTTTATTAATTTTAATTTCTCATAGATAAGATACCAAAATCAATTTTTTTTTCTACTAACTATTCTCTCAAGGATCTTATCAAGTGGTTATTATTTTTATTAATTATATATTTCAGTACTTTTATGATATTTTGAGCTTCAAAACTGACGCTAAAAGGGAAATTAACAAACCTCTAATAAGTAATCATGATAGAATACGTACATACTAAATTAATTGAAATATTTTTTCTACTATTTAGACAAGAAAATGTCCTACAATCATTAGTATGTAACATACAATATAAGTTAAGTGGTTCATGTTATTAAGGTGTTTAAAAAGTGCTGTTTTCGAGGCAAATTGCGTTGGAAGGCGTAAACGCTCTTAATGAAGAAACTCAAAAAGCAATAAAATATTTTTTTATTATGGTATAGGGGGGTAAACGTGCGCTGCCCTCCTTTTTCCTTCCGCCTCCATGGGCCACCGGCTGCTTATACACTGCACAAAACCCGACAGCACACACACACACAGCTGTCACTTTACACCGGTATTGAGTAAGCGAGAGGTACCCCGGCCGTGCCGGCCCACGTCGGGCCATCAACTACCTCTTACTAAAGGCACTAACTCTTCTTCGACAGTGTCGTGTGAGTACGAGGTATCTATATAGGTCATGGCGACCCACCTTGGCTGCATTTTATATCACAAGTTATATCTAATATATAAAATTCTTGTGTCACGGTGTGCGTGATAGAACTCCTCCGAAACGGCTCTCGTGACATCTATTTTTTATCCTGATATTCCCACAGGATCGAAGATAACGCGGGTGAAACCGCGGGGCGCAGCTACTAAAGTATAAAGTTAGCTTACACAGTTGGTGAGTTAATTATGAGTAAAGGTCGTATCTCCTGAACCACATATATTCGCTACCCTTATTAAATTTGAACTCGTGACCTACAATTGGGAAGCAGTGACCGCTTCGAATAGCTCAGTAATTAAATATCCATTAGACGTAGTAGCTAGTATTAATTGCAGTACCTATAACATATTATTACGTTTGTTTTGAATAATTATAAATAAGAAAAATGTAATGTTAAATAACAAAATTAAACAAAAACATCTATTAGTGGATTTTTTATGTACAGGGGGCAAACGAGCAGTCGGATAATAGTGCGTGCAGACTAATGGTCGCCGCACACTTATCAACTCGGAAAGGGATCGCAACCATATCACCTCGAGCTGGTCAGCATTCTTTGTATGACACTTCATACTGCAACGCACACTAATGGGAAACGTAATGTAATCGTATCTTTTTCGCTTTTCTAGGCGAGGAGTTTACGCACCCTTTCAGAGTTGGCACTTTTGTATATATAAAATTAATAACGCAATACATATTAACTTGAAAAGGTAGAGCCCTACTGCAATGCAGCCGAATTGGGCCGGCACGACCGAGCTCCCTCTCGCTTACACGAGACCAGCGTAAAGGGACAACTGTGCTACCGCGTATCGTGCGGGATGTATGTAGCCGGTGGCCCATGGAGGTGGGAGCAGAAAGGAGGGCAGCGCACGTTTGCCCCTCTATACCATAATAAAAAGATATTTTATTGCTTTTTGAGTTTCTTCATTAAACGTGAATAGTGGTTCACGTTCTTCATTAAACGTCCCCCCCCCTCCTATACTATAAAAAATATATTTCTTTGCTTTTTGAGTTTCTTTATTAAACGTGAGTAGTGCCCGTCGTAAACTTCATCAGTAGATGGTTTTATATTAGTGACGGGGAAGCAATGACAGACCACAGAAAAAAGAGAACCACAAAAAATGTATTATAAAGAACAACTCTCGACTAGATCTTGTATTGCTATTTATTAGTTTACCCAAGTCGACTCACGGTCGATAAAAAACATATTTGTATCATATAGACTAGAAGCACGACTCTATAAATTGGATTTCCAAGCATTGGCATTGTAGATCAGCGACGGGTAGCGACGTCGCGGCTCTAATTATTGTTTATTACTTGTTTACGTGCCGCGGAACTCCTGGATCCATCTAACATCGAACAAACTATTTATTTCGATAGTTTTTCGTATGCTTTATGTTGCGATGCTTTGTATTAATCGCAATCGCCTTCTTGTTCTGAATGTGTAATGTGTCACTGATTGACAAATGAACATGAAACCTGAATCTAACTAATAAAACTGAAATGCAGATATTATTTACTTAGGCTAAGAATCGTATGCGGATTCTTTATAGATTTACGAAATTAACATATAAATTTAATCTCTAAGGATGTAAAATAAGCATTTAAAGTTTGTATGTTACATTACAAATAACATACGAAAGTCTAACATAAAAAGTACGCGGTATTGCGTGTACGTATATTTTTTAAATCGCTTTTTGAAGTTCCATTTCTTACTGTTTTCGGGAAAGTGTTGAAGGATCAAACTGAAATTCATGACAAATACTTAAGTCTGAAATCATAAAGATAAATCAGTTTGTGCGCATATTTTGACGCGACTCGCAACAAACCGTGTTTATTTTCACATAGAACATTTTATAAAATAAATTAATCCTGTTCCTCCACTTTTGTAATAAGTTGAAGAGATAAAGTTAGAATGAAAATAATATAGCTTCATGCGATGAGTTTCGTAAGAATGTAGAACAAAAAGATCTCATCTCCATTTTGCCTATTGTTTGATTCAAATGGAAGCTTTCCTGTCCGCATTAGATACTACCTTCATTTCCCTGAATCCATCTTAAATGTCCACCTCTTTACAACATAGTTACAGTCCGCGTTTGTTTGTGTTTTGGGAATATTATTGTTAAAATTCACAGACGACTTTTTAGACGAACTTAATAAGTTTTTAAGACTAACGATAAACCTGTTTACAAAATTATTTTCACTAAAATAGGCTTACGTAAGGAGGGTAAGAACTGATATAAATTATTATGATTGTTTCTTAGTACATAAAATGTAAGCGAAACGCTCCCTGATGACTAATACGTTCGTACACCTTCAGACAACTGCATTGAGGAAAACGTAAATGAATTGTCGTTCTGGCAGGCATCTCGCATTTCATATTCTGCTCCCACAATGCTCAAATTATGAGAGACCATCTTTGAATCAAAAAGAATATGGCTGACGAATTCATAATAGTCATACTGGATACGATAAACCGGGAAGAGCAAATAAATGGGATATGATGGAAATAATATATAATAGAAAAACAATAACATTCTTGACTGCCAGGCGGCTAAATACCAATTTGCTTAATATTAACATTTATCAACACTTAAGTACAGAAAAGCAATTTATTCTTCTATACAAAATAATGTTATATTTCCCGGCCACAGTAGGCTTGCGGTATGTTAAGAATGTGATGTCGACAGCTCTTGAAGCTCTGAACAATCAAATAAGTAAATAAAGGGCGAGTGTGAGATACGCACTTGTTTGCTCCTTTTATGATTTCTATATTTCGTGATATTGAATATCAAATCAATGGGTTCTTATTATGTATAGCCACCATATTGCTAAGGATGAGTCTCGCTGCTCAATTTTAAGACAGATATTGATAAATATCATCTCGATGTCGTTAGCTTTGAAATAAAAACTAGCGATTACAAAGTGATCTGTTTATGAGAAAGAGGGTAAATATTTACACTATTTTGCAAAACAGGCCAAGTGCGAATCGCAATCGCACACGGACGGTTCCGTACCAACGATAGAAACGAGCTAATTGTCCTTTCTAAAGTCGGGATGTGTGTAGAATTTTGGCAAAAAAATAAATAAAGGAGATCGACTATAGAATTGACTACAGCTATCTAACTTTGTTTCTTTCATTATAGTTTTATATTTTAAACAGTCTGGTACTTTATTCTTTTAATTAACTTTCTTATTTTGTGTATATTTTAAGCTAAAATGGGAGAAGGGAATTTATTGAACTCACTTGAAAATATAAATGTCATTTACATATATATTCTAATATAATATAATTTACCCAGTTCAATTAATAAATGTATAAAAATATGTATTCTATTTAATATCATTATAGTCATTTTTTCCATAGCCACAACAACTTATAGGCTTTATTTATTAAATTAACAACTCAGCCAAGCAGATGGCGCTGCAGTCTTAAGACATAATTAAAGCGGGTGAACCCGCAGGGTATAGCTAGTATATATGTATTACTTAAAATTAGAAATATATTTTTTTTATTTAATTATATATCTTCATTTTTATTTTTATATTTATTACCTTCTTACAATTGGTGGTCCATTTGTCGGCATCGTTTTGCTGCTGCTGGTTTGGCGTGAAGATTTGCAAGGCACAACTACTTACACACAGCGCTGGATCCAAATGGGTGCTTAGGGGGGATTTGCAGCCCCCGGTGAGTGACAGGCCCAAAAGGGCCCTCTTCTCAACTCTATATGTTTCCATGAGCACGGGGCCTCGCCAGAGTTTAATCTGGCGCTGCTTACACATACACACAGCTTCTTTGACAACAATAAAGCCTTTGTTTTAAAATAAATATTATTCGACATGTTGACACCTCAGCATCTTCCATATTGACCTCAACACAAGGATGGTATACTACCTTGCCACTAGAGAACTATATTGAAAACGTGTAGATACCTTAAGGAGTGACTTTTTTGATGCTTGACAGGCTCTTTGCCCTACAAACATGCATCCTCAACTAGCTACTGCTCGAATAAATCTACTTTTTGATAATTTGTAAGAGGTAGTGCCACGCTGCATGTACCTTTCGCTTACTCGATACCGGCGTAAAGTGACAGCAGTACAGTCGCGTTACGTGCGGTGTGTAAGTAGCCGGTGGCCAATGGAAGTGGCAGGAGGATAGAGGTCATCTGTATAACCTCTGTGCGGATGTCGATGAGCGTCAGTAGTCATTAAAATATCTCCGACTAGACTGTTCGTTTTCCCCCTTACAGCATAAAAAAATTTAAGAAATAAAAAACACATTAGCATAAACCAGTCTTAAATATCCCGTACTACTCAGTCGAATATTAATATTTTTACAGCCCATTAGTAAATGCTTACGTCATCCCTTTGGCTATCTGAGCGGTATACTTTTTTGCAAATCGTGTGGTTTGTGGCTTGCGATGCACGTACTAGCCTTTTTACTGACGCGAAATGCATTCTGAATGAAATTACTTTTTATAAATAACGTCGTATATGACTCGTATAGAGAGTATTAATGGCTGAAAGAAGACTATCACTGAAAAAATAAATATTTAAATGAAGAACTTTAGAAAAAAAATAGTTTTAGAAAAATATCAAGCCAGCTGGTCTCCGCTGTCGCGCCTGAGTATATCCCAATCCCATCCCAAGGCTGTTTTTGGCGTAATTTTAATCTACATCTGTGCTGAATTCCTTTTGAGTAGTTCGACATTGTATTTGTCTTAAATATACAAACTTTCGCACAATATTATTCGATTTACAGCGAATAGATGATCGAGCTTTGCTCAGTATTCATTTGAGTACGAATTACCTACTTAATGAAAGATAAATAAAAAAAGAACAAATAAAAAAAACGAAAAAAGACGGTCAAGTGCGAGTCGGACTCGCGCACGAGGGGTTCCGTACCATTATCTACTTACACTACTACTACACTGTATAATAAGATGAAAAAATTCGAAAAAATCACGTTTGTTGTATGGGAGCCCCCCTTAAATATTTTAATTTAATTAATGCTTTTTAAAGACAATATATAACTTAATATTCTGTGAATATTTCAAGTGTCTACCTGTGGCCGTTGTCAACATCGAGCAAAAACGAGCAAAAAAATCACGTTTATTGTATGGGGCCCCCCTTAAATATTCATATCACTTTTTTATTGTTATAGCGGCAACAGAAATACACCATCTGTGAAAATTTCAACTGTCTAACTATCATAGTTCATGAGATACAGCGTGGTGACAGACGGACGGACGGACGGACATCGGAGGCTTAGTAACAGGGTCCCGTTTTTACCCTTTGGGTACGGAACCCTAAAAAGATAAGTGACTATGGATTTGATCCATGTAGGTACCTTTATAAAATATTAAATAAGGAAGTCATCCTGTAGATTGCAGATAAATCGATCTTTCTTAACACTTATTACGAAAGATTCCATTTATATTATATGTATATACTTAGGTACTATCTTCATGCCAATCTTAAACATATTTGTCGAGCACCTAGGTTTGCAGTATTTATTACAACTGGCTATTTCTTTAGTGACTTGTAAATGTTGAAATTAACAAAGTCCGTTCTTAGTGGAGGCCTAGTTTGCCAGATCAAGGGTAGCACATTTTAGATTGATAGGTCCAGTGGCTGGGCGTTGATTGATCGGTTACTTAATCAGTTAATCAGTCAGGACATGTCACTTAGTATATTATATAGAAGTAGAAAAGCGACGCATTTGAATTGATCATTGACGTTGGAATAACTCTTCAATCAAAGCATATTCAAAAATATTTTTTTTGCTTAATTTTTCTTTGCTCGCTATATCTTTTAATTGACAATAATTCATTTAATTGACACGGTATATTACATAAAATTATAGAATATTTTCATTAGTAATAACATATAGGTACATGACCTTTCTTTTTCCACCAAGAAACGCAACGATTCAGGTCTTACAAGTATCGTTATTAAGCAATATTTTTATTCCATATTGAGCCCACTCAATAAATACGTAATTCAAGAAATTCGAAAATACAGTTTATTCCGTAACATTTACATGGGACATTTAATTGGGGAGAGTAGTTTGACTTCGTTAACTGTAACCACGATATGCATGTACAAGCAAGGGCTATATTAAGATTCCAGAATAAAAATAGTAGGAGGTAGTGCTACACTGCATGCTTGAATGCAGCCCAATTGGGCCTCCACGACCGGGGAGGTACCACTCGCTTACACGAGATCGGCGTAAAGTGATAGCTGTGCTGTTGGTTTCGTGCGGTGTGTAAGTACCCGGTGGCCCATGGAGGTGGGAAGAAAAACAAGAGCAGCGCACCTGTATAGCCTTTATGCGGCACATACGCATATGCGCGTTGGTAGTCATGAAAATGGCTCCGACTGATCGTTTGCCCCCCTATACCATAAATAAAAAAGAGAACAGTAATACCCCGCTTTACGCGACCCCGTTATACGCGGTTTCACTATAACGCGAATTGCAAATTTCGCGCTCAAATGCCTCGAATTACGAGAAAGAGTGCGTATAAATATAATGTAGTCATCTCTATGGTCGCGGGATCCCCGCTTCCTCTGAATATTCTCTTTGAAGAACCGGGAATACCCAGTCCTTAGACTTTATTCTACGGGGATTTCTTCGTACGTTTCGTTTGTTGATTTGTTCCGTGATGTTAGTTCGGTCGGCTGGCAGTTGTGTTTTAACATTTATTGAAGATTTTTGTTTTTTTGACTTTGTTTAATCATAAACCTCGTTATACGCGAATTTCAGTTAACGCAATTTTTTTTGGAACGTATCCCTCGCGTAAAGCGGGGTATTACTGTACTTGTACTTATGTACGCGCGTGAAAAGTGATACTTAAATTGAATGAATTCAAATCAAATTTGTTATTAAATTTTACTTTTAAAGTTTTGAATAACCAATCATAAATATTTAACATAGTAACACCTGATATTATAATTATAGCTTGTTGTGTGTTTGATGGCAGCTACCTCACTAGATGGGGTTGTTACTGGGCTACGTCGGGCCGTTTGTACGTCGCTAAATAAGGACCAGTAATTACAAGCTGATACTAATGATATCCTTGCACGCTATACGATTTCACCCTTGCTGTGACATCTTAGTCTTAAAAATAATAAACAATAACACGTGTGTGAAATGTGAATGTAGACAATAGTGCCAACTTGCGCGTCCAATAGAGGTTCTATTTCTATTTTCTTGGTAGATCTTGTTTCGACACTGCAACCGCTGCAACTTCATACTGTTACTTTTGTGTCACAAATCTTAAAATTTCAATCTCATAATTTTTTCATAACGCGCCCAAAGAAGTAGAACTTAAAAAAAAGTCTGGAATATTCTCACGTGTACTTATTGTAAATTTATAAACCGAACAGGTGAACGAAAATCGTTATTGGTTCATATTTACGTCGTGTTGGTTATGACAGGGACGAAATGAGTTTTTTGACAGCGATGCCGGGACGCTTTGTTCGCTGTCTGAAAATCTAAGATCGTCACATAAACGACAGACACTCACTAGCATTATTACGGCATCGAAAATACTTAAAGATTATTAAAGCGTTCAAAGAATGATAGTAAAAATAGAGCTTCATACTTAAGTATGATGGAACAAGCTCGCTCTATCTGGCGGTAAATTATTATTCTTTACTTTTGATTTGATTGTAAGTTTAGCACTGAGTCTCTAGCAGATTAATCAAATGTTTTTATGTGTTTTTACTTTAGGCAAAGGGATATAATGATATTCTCTTTAAGATCATCTTAGAGGAAAAGATAGAAGGCAGTTTTACAGACCAGATAAAAAGTTAAATGTCATGTCTTACGAAGAACTGAAGAGACTGGTGGAGAACAGAAAAGAATGGCAAGCGCTGCACAAAATTAATCGGGCTTTGGCCCACACTCGTTCCCACCGCTGCTACTCCTGTGTCGCCAGGATCGACAGCGGCAACCACACTTGACCCTTCGATATGATCGCAGAGAGCCCGAGGGAAAAGCTAAATCTGTCTTGGGACCGACAACGAATTTAATCAGAAGAAAGCGCTGCACAGTGAAGAGCCCAGCTCTTCAATTATTATTTTTTTAGTAAAAGAGGGCAAAGAGCAGTCGCTTTACTTTCATGACTATCGACGCTCATCGATATCCGCATAAAGGTTATGGATGAGTTGCTCTTCTACGTTCTCCTCCCTACACGGGCCATGGGCGACAACACAGCTGCCACTTTACGCCGGCATCGTGTAAGCGAGAGGTACCTCCTAGGTCGTGCCACCACAATTCGACATACATGCATGCAGCGTGACAGTACCTATTACTATTATCCCTACTAATACAATGATGATGATGAGGCAAACAGAAATTGCTTTAGAAGTTAATAATCCAGTCTCTTCAGCATCTAGAGAACAATTACCCTTCACAATAAAACAACTTTAACGGGTTTTATCGCGGTCTATTTAATTATTTTACAAGCCCGCCGTCTCACGATGTAAAGCTTCTTCTTCTGTCGGGCTTACAAAATAATTAAATAAACCGCGATAAAATCAGTTCAAAATCGTTTTATTGTAATGAGTGATATTTGCGTAAATTTAAGACAACAATTACCCTGTTTGATAAAAATAATTTCGAACCTCTGTTCGAGAGCGTTTGTGTTTGAAGCCCGACAGGTAGAGGTTACCAAAAGGATTAATCAAATTATGTCTTAGTAAAATAAAACTAATCAAAATTATATCTTCAAGCAGGTAAGGGCGCATATTATACTTACTCGTAGCGCGACCGCTCGTCAACTTGGGCTGTTGTGTTGAGACCGTAACGACGGCTGCCAGCGGTGAAGAGGAAATTCATTAGCGGCCTTATCGACGGTTTCCCACTAATTGTCATTCTTAAGATGCTCGGGCGAGGTTAGACCATCCACCTGGAACCCAATTATTATTGGGAACCTGGATGGTGTACTCTAATTATGTAATAATCTCCACGAAATGCTGTCTTGATAACTCTGGATTTATTTTTTCACGTACAACTTTGTGTGATTTGTTATTACTACTTATGTTAAAATAACATCTTGCTTTCCTTAAAATATGTATTTCTAAAAATTATCTCTAAGCAGCTAATCTACATGGCATATAGTTCTATAGGAATAAAATAATACTTGGTGATAATATTATGTTGTTTGATACCAGCTCCTCTTATAATAATATGACGTGTATATAACATTGTTAGTGCAGATTAACTTAATAAACATCGATGGTGAGTGAGGAAATAGAACCCATTTCTGCTACTAGTGGTACCGCGCAAGCCTGTTGTAATTTTTTTCATTCCATGTAGCTATAATAATCATTGTTCCATTGCTTTCGGCTGCGCGCCTATCTAGGCCAAGACTTACTTTCACAAAGACGTCGAACTACCGAAACGAGGGTACCGCACAACTCTGACATATTTGTATGCCTGCGAACAATATATCTTTTAAGTGTTGTGACACAAGTTTTTACCAAGTTAAATTATTTTTTCAACGTTACGGACATTTATCAACGATATCATTCATAAAGCATTCTGACCTTTGCCTGTTACACCCTGAACACGTGTTGGGTCTGAAGAAAAACCTGTCTCGTCCAAGTTAAATATTTGACCAGGCTTATCGTGCAAATCTAAGGCAGTGAGGGTTTCTTCTAAAATTTTATAGAAATGATAGACTATAAACGGGTCACTGGTGGCTTGTCGGCGTGATTTTTCTAGCTGTTCCATCTTTTTTCCAACTAATCCTGTTCGGGCAAAAAATTGTTGCAGTCATTACCAGGAAAATGATCTTTGAAATTATTTTTTATGTTATTTTGAACGATGTAAGTATAAACTACTTCTTTTATTTCTTTTCTAGTTAATGCCCAGCCCCATTTCGCCATTTTTTTTATTTTATCAGACAAATCTTCTTCCTCTTTCTTAGATAAAACCGTCTTTCGTCCTCTTTTTGATGTGTTATAGTTATGCAATCTCCTCCATAATAATGATTTATCCACCTTATACTCAGTCTCAGCTTCTCTTAAAGATAATTCACCATTTCGTAATTTACCTAAAGCTTCTTGTAATTTTAAATCACTATACTTCTTTGGCTTTAGCACGTAGTTTCTGGGCATTTTGAGATCTTGAAAAAAACCCTCTATTGTCTTATTTTTATACTGACCGTGTCTTATATTTTTCTTTCTTAGATAAAACCGTCTTTCGTCCTCTTTTTGATGTGTTATAGTTATGCAATCTCCTCCATAATAATGATTTATCCACCTTATACTCAGTCTCAGCTTCTCTTAAAGATAATTCACCATTTCGTAATTTACCTAAAGCTTCTTGTAATTTTAAATCACTATACTTCTTTGGCTTTAGCACGTAGTTTCTGGGCATTTTGAGATCTTGAAAAAAAGCCTCTATTGTCTTATTTTTATACTGACCGTGTCTTATATTTTCCCTCAAGTGCGTCTCATTTTTTCCCGCGAAATGAAAGTCGTCTGTACTTTGCGCCAGCGAACATAGCACTGAAGTGACCGCAAGACACAAGTACCACCCACGCGCCACGCGCGGGGCGGGGAAACCTGCGCGCGAGTGTGCTGAGCGAGCGTCCACAGCGAAAGTTCACTACCACCGACGTAAAGTTTTCGCGCCATTTTTTTCAACAAAAACTAATTTGAGACAATTTTTATTTTAAGCTGCGACTGATGGCCGTGAAAAATTGTTACCTTATTCTTTAGATATTAAAGTTTATTTTGTACTCAAACCGAATTCTAAATAACCGTTTTATGTTTGTTTTTTAAGACTGTCTTATTTTACCTCAAATTTCTCATGTATCATTATTACCCCAGCTCGCCCTACTTCTTTAGGCGCGTTAGGCAAAAAATATGAGAGAGAAATTTTAAGATTTGTGAAACAAAAGTAAAAGTATGAAGTTGCAGCGGTTACAGTCTCAAAACAAGATCTACCAACAAAATAGAAATAGAATCTCTATTAGTCGCGCAAGTTGGCACTATAATTGACTACATTCACATTTCATATACCTATGACGTGTTTTAGTTTCATTTTTTTTACGACTAAGACGTCTCAGCTGAGGTGGATTCGTATAGCGTGCAAGGATATCATTAGTATCACCTTGTAATTACTGGTCTTTATTTAGCGACGTACAAACGGCGCGAGGTAGCCCAGTAACAACCCCATCTAGTGAGCTAGCTGCCATCAAACTCATAAAAAGCTATAATAATTATAGCTTTTTAACATCGTAACATCTGATATTATAATTATTATAATATCAGATGTTACGATGTTAAATATATTTTATGATTGGTAATTCAATATTTTAAAAGTAAAATTTAATAGTAAATTCGATTTGAATTGATTGAATTTAAGTATAACTTTTCACGCGCGAACATAAATACACGCACTCTTTTTTATTTATGGTATAGGGGGGCAAACGAGCAGTCGGAGCCATTTTCGTGACTACCAACGCGCATACACATCCGCATAGAGGCTATACAGATGCGCTGCCCTCGTTTTTCTTCCCACCTCCATGGGCCACCGGCTACACACCGCACAAAACGCAACAGTATATCACTTTACGCCGATCTCGTGTAAGCGAGTGGTACCTCCCCGGTCGTGCCGGCCCAATTGGGCTGCATTCAAGCATGCAGTGTAGCACTACCTCTTACTATTTTTATTCTGGAATCTTAATATAGCCCTTACTTGCACATGCATATCGTAGTTAACGAAGTCAAACTACTCGCCCCAATTAAATGTCACATGTAAATGTTACGCAATAAACTGTATTTTCGAATTTCGTGAATTACGTATTTATTGAGTGGGCTCAATATGAAATAAAAAATTTGCCTAATAACGATACTTGTAAGATATAAACTAATAACAATTGGGAACCTGGAAGTCTTTACGGTGACTTCTTCAAGTACATGTATGTATTTTTATGGTATATGGCATGGCAAAAGAGCAGCCGGATCCATTTTCATGACTACCGACGCCCACTAACATTCGCATAGAGGCAATACAGATGCTCTGCCCTCCTTTCTCCTCTCACCTCCATGGGCAACTGGCTACTTACACACCGCACGAAACGCGACAGCACAGCTGTCACTTTACGCCGGTCTCGTGTAAGCGAGAGGTACCTCCCCGGTCGTGCCGGCCCAATTCGACTGTATGCAAGCATGCACTGTGGAACTACCTCTAACCAACCTTTAATGTTTGCCGATGTGTATAGTATGAATAAAGTAAAAAGTGAATTTTAATTTAGATTTTTTTGCAATTGACAGTCTTAATCAAACCATAAAGAGACAATATGCAATGACATTTATCTTATATTTACACAGCGTCACTGTGTCCAATGTCCAACGTTGAAACAAAAACAGAACAGAGAACAATTTAGAAATGGGTCACCGTGTTCGAGTAATTTTCCAAAACCTTCAAACTATGCTGCCTTATACATTCCAGACTACAAAAACTTGCGTTATCTCTCTGACATTGATTTATATAATTATCATATACTAAACTTCTTTAGAATCTTTTTAGGTTGAAACTCAAAAATAAGACTAAAATATGTTCATCTTATTCTACCAAATCAGCAACATCTAAAATAATATGGCCTCTCTATTCCTCCTTCCAACAGCATTCCCAAGAAGTGTTGCCGTCAGCCTGCCTGTCGTCGGTCGCCTGGTCTTAAAACTTTGCCAAACAAATTAATGGAACGGAATAATAATGGAGGTAATAACTATAAGGGTCACGGCGCCAGGAGTCGTAGGAGGCTACTGCGCGCCGCCTTACATTGGCAGGAGCCCGATAAGTATATAATCTATAAGTCCATCCCTAGTCCTGCACTTTTGTATGGAAGTGAAACGTGGAGTGTGCATGAGTGACATAAACAACTTCCGCCGGATCCCAGTAGGTGTAGACCCAAATAGTGTAGGCTTAGAGTTGTAGGAGATGACAATCGTAATAATGGTCTTCCCTCAAATTATGCCGAAGATTGTGCAAAGTGGAGGAAGAAAAGAAGGAAAGCGGACTCTAAGGGTCAATTCACACCAAAAGCACGACGAAGCGCAGCGAAACGAAGCGCAGTTTATGTGTCATACGAATTTGAACTTTATAATAATTGCTATAGTACTTATTATCGCATGAGAAACTCGAACGAGTCGCGCGGATTCGAGCGACTGCGCGGGAATTCGCTGGAATCCGCGCGGAAGTCGTGAGAATTCGATAATAAGTACTACAGTAATGAAAAAAAGTTTAAATTTATATGACACTGAAAATGCGCTCCGATTCGCTGCGCTTCGCCGCGCTTTTGGTGTGAATTGACCCTAAGGGCTCCGAAGAGTCACAACTGCGGATGTAACCAGAAACACGCTAAGATGAGAGAGAGAGAGAGAGAGAGAGAGGGATAGAAAGAGAGAGAGAGCATTTAGAGTTTAAGGCTTAATCATATGTTTAATCATCTAAACATGTTTTAGATCTCTAGTTTCTTCACAAATAAGTTTTTATTATAAAACTTTCCTCGAAACATGTCTCTAGATCCTTTCCTTTTTCACAGTAAATATTCCATTTGAATATCTGTTTCAGTGGCAACGGTCCAACGGTTGTTCCTATTCAAATTTAGATACCAGTGAAACGTTACCTATATCTGAGTTGAATTGCGTTCAATATGCTAATCTCTATAGGTACAGTAACGAAGCTATGCGTCTAATTCTTCTCAATCTAATTAATTTGTAGACTAGCTAGCAGGAGTGGCTTCGCTTGGGAGTTTTCTAACTTCCTTTTTGAAGAGATAATTTCTTATTGGAGGGTAAAACACTTCGTTACGTATTATGACATCTGCTTATCTGGCTTCCCTTTCTCTCAGTCATACGGCAGCGCTGTCAACTATGGGTTAGATGAGATAGAGTGAGAGTTAGAGTGGGGTAAATAAGCGCCAAAAGATTTTAATAATAAATAAACCTTTTAATTTTGACTGTGCGTTATCGATCATTTATGAAATGGCTGGTGCAAGTCAAGTATTTATGTAAGAATGAAACTGACAACTGTGTACTGTGTGTGTACAAACATAAGGTATTTGTTTATGTATGAGAATAATATCTTCAACTTACTGGTCACATCGGTCTTCTAAACAGCTTACAAAGTTTAAGCTTTGTAATCCTATAAGACCAATAGTTTGCTTTACGTCCCCTAGGAGTCGGGGAGTAGTATTAATTAGCGTAGAATATTGCGGTGTATTTGCTAATGAGTCATTATCATCAATCATCAAAATATGTCATTAGTAATGACATATTTTTTATGATATAGGGGGGCAAACGAGCAGTCGGAGCTATTTTCATTACTTCCGACGCCCATAGACATCCGCATAGGGGCTATACAGATGCGCTGCCCTCCTTTCTCCTCCCATCTCCATGGGCCACATCGATATCTTATTGAACAGATAATTTATGTAAACGTGATTTTAAGTTCAATGTCTAGACATGACCAATGACCACATGAAAGTGAGTCAGTTTGTTATGTCCGAGGGGGCAATAGAGAGAACTCTGGTGTTATTAATAATTATTACTCTTCTCGTCTGAGTTTACAATTCATCTGTAAAAGTTGGGATGACGGTCAATTCCTTATGACTAATGACGGTCCGAAGATCCAAATACGATCTTAATTTAAAAAAACTTTGAGTAATATTACATTTAATACAGTATGAACAAGCTTCGGACACAGTTTTAATGTCTATATTAGTTAAGTAAAACCTTTTATCTACACTAATGTTGTAACATTCTACTTATGTTTTCAATACTTGACTTAAAATGACTACTGTTATAGCTCAGACAACAAAAAACTCAATTGACATTTTATTTTAGTATCCA
>LUGF01005735.1:39260-50309 GCA_001625245.1 Calycopis cecrops
TATTATTTAATTTTAAAAAATCATAAATATACTGAAGGACCGCGCTGGGGTGTTATGTTGTTTGAGTAAATTGTACTTTTGGCACGCTTTATAGTTTAAACGTCTTGTTCTGGTAACACTAAAATATTTATTTTTCAATAATAATTAATCAATTATATACACGTGTCGTACTTTGTCATGTTATCCACACACCAGCAAACTGCACATTCGACCGAGCGCACTAGTATCTAAAATAAATTCCAATTCACAAGTACACGGACCGATTCTATTGACGCCTTAGTCAATTAGTACAAACGCGAGAAGCTAAAAAAGACATGTCTGGAAAAAAAAGGACTCAATTATTTTACCATTTGTTTACAAATTACATTAGGTAGATACAATTACAACGAATCGCTAAAATATAGATATAAATTTAGCAGTATCTAACTAGGATAATAGTATGACAGTACCTATATCATGTGCTAGTATATTAGGAATACGTTCTCGCATGCCTGCGTGCATACTAAAGTGAGAACATGCATACATGCTAGCGTGCATATATACGTACATAAGAACGCTTGCATGTTGTATTAGTGTTGTCAATGATATTTATTATTAACAAGACGATCGCGAGATTTTTCTCTTTTTGTAAACACCTGCAAGGAGTTCCTGTTTTTTTAGACAAAAATTTAAATAGTATTTTTTCTTGATCTTGTATATTTATTGTGTATAATTAGATACAGTAAATTTATTGATTGTCACCCTTAAAAATGTTTATAATTGCTGAACATAATATAGTTATTACACCCTAATAATTATTTTCTCACATTATGTAGTCATGTAGAATTCATGGCAACAATATAATTTGTTGGCAGTTATATTATGTAAACAATGTGATATTCAGTAGTAAATTGATATATCTGCGCCCGACATGTTCTTCAACATACTAAGTTGTGAGTTATATTACTAAGCGTGTATAGATGTTTCATAATGTCATCAAGAGAACATTGTTATTTTAGATTAAATATAAGCAGTATTATTTTAATAATGGTTAATAATAGTCTGAAATTGCTTCATTCATGTTTATTGAAAAACGAGTGCCATTTTCTGACAATAAACAACAGCAGACAGCTCTTATGTATATCCTCATCACCGAATTCCGAATGTAATGTAAATTAACTTAATTCATTATTTAACCGAGACACCTTCGTTCTCAAAACTAGCACACCGCACGAAACGCGACAAGAACTGTCATTTTACTCCGGTAACGTGTGAGCGGCAGATACTTCCCAGGTCTTACCGGCCCAATTCGGTTGCAGTACAGAATGGCACTACCTCTTACACTTCTACATATCACAGCCGCACAAAGCACGACAGAGTTAACACACACTTGACTACACATCATGAATCCGGTAATGATGGTGAACATTACAATATAATCGCAGTAGATAAATGCAGGACTGCGGCATAAAATGAAATGTAATGTCTGAAAACGTAAACAGCTGAATTTCACAAAGATAAAAATTTTATATTCGCTTGAATAAAACTGCTCTTGCATATATTGTGTCCGCTTTTTACTATCCCACTGCGCTAGTTGAAAATTTACTTCCTCGGGGATCCCATTCAGAGTGTAATTTATACGCAAAACTTTCTTGGCGATTTTAATGAAAGCTAATATTATTTTATCACAACACTCATGAGTGAATATAATATTAGATGCGTCGTGTGGTAACCAAAATTAGCCCTAGTCGTCTATTCTTTGCACACACAGACTTCATCGCAATCTCCCTGCGATCGGTCGCAGTAGAGTCGTGCGACAGTCGTGCAACAGTCGTGCGACTGCATCGATGCAGTGTCGCGATCTCGCAATTGTGTTTTGACATTAATTGACAATCATTTACGACTAAATAAATCGTCACATCTAGCGTCTTGAAGTGTGCGCTCCCCGCGTCTAGTCGTTGCATTCGGCTTCTAAAAAGCCACTAAATCGCCGGTCGCAGCGTCTAAAAGTCTCGTGTGTGCTGTCGCTCTTATTTACATATATTTTATTAATTCACTTTTCTTCATTTTTGATTTCTCCTCTTTATCTGCCTAGCTAGCTATGAGCTATTTTAAATGAGAGCATTGCCAATTTTTTATGTAAACTAGAACAAACGTCTAATAATAGTAACTAATAATAGTATAAGATCGTATCGTATAAGATATATTATACTTTCAGTAATTACCACAGTATATTTAAGTGTATGAACCAGTCAATTAAATGTCTAAACTGTGTCATTTTAAGCAGCTTTCTGTGAAATATAACTTATGCCACATTCAGATAGGTGGAGATTTGCTAGCGGCATACAATTGGAATTTGTAATTATTTTGTTTAACATATGTGTGTCACCCGTCTTTTCATATGCATTGTGTGCAAAGTGCACATAATTGCCACATGAGACAAAGAATGCTAACAAAAACGGCTATCAATTCCTGGCAAGATGCCAGAAAACCTCTTGGCAGTTATTAACAGTGTCATAAAGTGAGACGGGAGTACCGCCATATAGAATTTAACAAAAAATATTTATTCAATAAAAATTCTACTTTTTTATCGGAATTAATTTCTTTAATATAATGATATACTAAGGGGAACGGGTTGTGCTAGCGGATCAGTGTTAAAGTGCGAATTGTGGAACAAGTGGTTAGATAATAGTATTTTACTATACAAAAGAGTTAAGCCGGAACGCGGCGTTTTACCGCTCGAGCGGAGCGAGTGTGTTCAGACGCGGCGTGTTGTAATATAGCCACGAAACTCCTGCGTATCGTTCACTATTTTTTAACACAAGTGTGATGAATCTGCTTGAATTAACTAATTAGTATTGAGATTAGATTGAGAAAGCGCAAATTAATGAACGGAATATTGCACGGCGTTGAGGTAAAGACATCTATCTACCAGCATCAAAATATAGTTGACAGTGGTTTGTAAATAAAAAGGTACATAAAAATTGTATATGGGTGTAGATAAATAAAAACCTATTTTTTAATGCTATTTCATGTTCAAGTTTGCTGACTTCTATAATTATTATGCTAATCTGCTAAAACTGAATGTTATTTTATTAGATTATCCTTACTAATATATAAATATATTATAAAATATGTGAATATAAGTGTGTCTGTTATAGTGGTCTTTACCTCACGCCGTGTTAAAAAATAGATTTATAATAATAATAAAAAATGTACCTAAATAAAAATTATTCCGTTTGCCTCGTGGGTATATTTTGAGAGAAGTACTTGAATGAAAGAGAAGCGTTTGTATGTTACCTACTTTACCTAATTTTAATGATGCAATGATGACGATGATTAATATGGAATAATATTTCATGTAAATGAAGCTCTTAAAAATCTTCCTATAAGTCAGTCAAAAATCAGCTGCGTTACCTATATAAACACTAACCTATATAAACACTAACACACAAGGCCGTGACCACGTGTTCGGCATCGCAGTTATTAAGCTTGCCTTATTAATCATGTAGATACGTCGATATTCTCTACTTGATTCCCCTTGGGTTTTGAGACACTCAGATCACGAGACATCATACCGCGCTACCTCATGTCTCTACTGTAATAAGCGAGAGACCTACTCGGGCAGGTAGATTTGATTAGCGTCACTGCAGCAAAAGCAACAAACTTAATTTTTTGGTCGACTATAAATTACTAACGTAGGATTATCATTTCTGTTACGTAGCACTGCTGATCCCTAATTAGAGAAACTTAACTGGGTCAAATTTTTAATCCGACGCTTTAATTTTCATATAAATTAGGTTTCTTTTTTTGAGACACATGAGCTTGAATTGTATAATAAAGTATCATCTTCCATATTAATTTTACAAATTACTTCCATTGAACCGTTGCTGCTGAATCCTGGTGGCTGGTCTTCAAGTTATAAAGCAGTTTTTCAGTTGTTTAATTTTCATGATGATTTCAAGATACTACTCATTTTGATTGTTAACACAGATATAAAAATATTTAATTAAATTCTTAATCAGTAAGTATTCGATACATATACATAGGGTTTTATTTTACTTAAAAAAAATATACGTTGGTTTGCTTCAATGAAGGTACTTACCTAGATTGAAGCAAACCTTCGTGCAACAAGGAAGCTTCGTAGCACAATTTCCTATAGATTTTTAAGAGAAAGCAAAAAGCAAGTTTGTTCGTGTTCAATAGAAACAAATCGATAAATCTACGTTGATTTAGTTCTACGTTCGGTTTATACGGGTCACCAAATTAGACTTCTATAATAGAATTTCTATTTTCAAAGGTTCGAAGGAGCACCACAAAATATATAAAAGCGAGGAGGAAAATGTTCGTTTAGTAAATACTTATTTGCTACATTTACTTCTGGGCGAACGTTCGCTTTCATAGAGGTCAGATTAATACTGCCTATGAATGAAAAGTTCGGTTTACCATTCCTAATATCATAATCAATTATACAATGTCTATCTGGTCTATAATATTAGAGCAAAACGGCAGAATTTTGACGTGACGGCGTATTATTGGGATTTTTCAATTTCTAGTCCGGAGTCAGGAAGCTAGCGGTGTTACACCCCTGGTGCCTCGGAGAGCACGTTAAGCCGTCGGTCCTTCGCCTGATTTTTTCCGATCGTGCCGTACTGCCGTCCCATCGAATTAGGAGAATGAGGGAATAGAAAGTGCACTCGTGTCTGCGCGCACAGTTATGCACTATAATATGTCCTGCGCAGATGGCTCGTCTATATAGACGGTCGCCGTATCCGAAATCGGCTAGGACGACATTATATTATAATTATATACACTATAAATACATACATACAAAAAAGATTACCCTCCGCTTGAATAAGTTTTTCATTTGATTGTAAACTGAAAGTTAGTCATCTACATTTGGCGCCAAGTTTAAATTATTTTTAATGGTATTCAAGTGTGTAAGTACACAATACACATATTAATTTCCTAACTATATGCTTTATTTTTGCTCAGATAAATTGTAATCAAGAATCCTCTTTATTTTTCTGCACATTCCTGCCATTTTGACCGACTTCAGAAAGGAGGAGGTTGTTGATTTGTTTCTGGTGTTTTTTTATTTATGGTACTTTATATGTAAACCCATATAATAATAAAAACAATTTGGTAAGAAAATCGAAGTATGACAAAAGAAACCATCATAATATGGCCAAAACTACCTCTTCATATTAATTTATTTTTTATAGAGCTTGGCCTACTGGCCTTCCATCGTCCAACCAACTTAAAATAAGTTATTACTTGCATTATTTATTTACAAGAGCAGTATTCACTAGCGGTCACAAAGAAAACAAGTTATATTCAGGTGAATAGAGTCGCTGTTTGTGCATTACATAAAAAGACTACACTTGATGAAACGTGTCAAGATCGTATAAATACGAGCCCACCAGTGCACTTGGCGTCTGCACCATGTTAGCCTTTTGTTACCTGACTAGTTTTACAAATTATAAAATAGGAATTATATTAAAATAGACATATAAAATATAAAATAGTTAGCCACAGCGTAACAAAAATGACTTTATCGTGAAAATATAATGATATGACCTCATTTTAGCTGTTATAGGCAATAGTAAGAGTTCTGGATAATGTAGCTGTCCAAATCGGGTAAAATTGATTATAAAGCTTCAATATATCTTCATGAGACACAGATAATTATTAGTTGTTTTGTTTTCACTTCAAAAAAATTAATATTTTATGATTAAGAAGCTCTTTTTGTTACACTTTATCTAACTGCCTATATTTTATTCTATACGTCTATTTTAAGTCTCAAGAGTTCATCATAGATTACCGACCTCCACCATCACTCGTTTAGTATTTTCATTTTTCGTATTCTTACCTCCAGAGATCACTAGCCATACAATTGACACCCTTGATTTAACACAAGATCGTTTCGTTGATACAAAAAATGTCTTGTGTCCTTCCGCAGGATACAATCCATCTCGTTGCCAAATTTCACTTCCGTTGCGCCGTTTTTCCACGAAGAGATATACAAAGGCAAACAGAAATCTATCACATTTACAATATTGGTATAAAATAAGTGTTTGAAGGTTTCGCGTCGATTGAGCGTCTGTGATGTGCTGTGCTGTGCTTTTAAAAGGTCATTGTTCTATTCAAAATTCAATATTATGATCCTTGTGTTGCCAACAGAGTTAGTTACCTTTCTTAAGAATCGCAGTATACTTACTATGTTAATATTATTAAAAACCTAAACCAATTTACATTAAATTTGGAAATGAAAATAGCTGAACACCAGTGAGTCCATCCTCAAATAGTTTAAAAACAAAATGGCATTTACATTTAATAACGCAGTCGCAGACAGCAGCTTGTATTTTAACATAGTAGCACATAGTATGGGAGTAATCTATATTTTCATAGAATAAAAGAAATGCGGATGAAACCGCGAGTCGCAGCTAGTTAAATAATAACTGTAAAAGACATAAGTAGTATTAGTTCTATAATATTAACGCTCCACTTCTTTCTTTAAAACATCCAAAAGTGAAAATGCAAAGTTCTGTTCAACAAATATTTACTAAACGTAAAGATAAATACGGAACCTTTACACGTACTAAACCCTTATTGAAAACCCAAGAGATGCGTAATATAACCGCTTATAACTCTCTCTTGTTTATAACATTATTAGGTTTATACGAGTAAGTTGGCTTCAACCCGGCAACTTAATATTCAATTTGACAAAACTAGCGAACGGGATTGGAAATAATTTAATTTAAACTCTTGGAATATAATAACTTGATTTAAATATCGACAAGTTAAATATGAAACTATAAAACATATTCAGGTACATAATGATTGGGACCCTATTTATAAAGGTAAACAAAAACAAGGGGAAACGAAAATTAGTTATATCTTTATGGTTTAACTGTAGGTACAAAAAGTGGATACATACAGTAAACGCATAAAGTAACTTTTTTCGATACTGGTCGATCTATGAGTACATGAACAAAGCTATTATAATTTAGATACACTATTATATTATGTAATTACATCAGTGTAATAAATATAATTGTATCAGCACGACCGGGGAGATAGTTCTAACTCACATTTAAAAGTGGTAGTTGTTTTGTAGTTCTTCATACTGTTTGGCGCGTAGCTAACCATTATTAGCCTATTAGGGTGATAACAAAAATCGTTTGCAATATAAAAATATATCTAACAGCTTCGTTTTGTATTAACTTTACATTTCCAATGCTTTTGATGACAATTTAGCAAATTATACCCCCGCCAAGTCCTCAAGATGAGTACAATAAGTAAATAATATATCTTAGGGACCAGTCGGAAATAGAAATAAAAGCTATGTTGAGCTACAATTGTTTATTTTACCAGTGGTTCGGAACTGTAGCAATGATTGAGGAAAAGAACCACTAAGAAACCTTAATCTTAGAAAATAGTAAAAGTCAGGATTAACATAATTTCTACAAAACTTTTAAAAAATTCTCAAAGGTACAATATTTGCATGAACTAGTAGTTAACACTTTCACTATTAATAAAATTAACAAACTTACAGTATGACGGGAATAACTTCCAGGTCAACGAGTGATATGTAAGTCATCCCAACACTGGGCAAACATGACCTTTTATAGTGCCGTGATTTGCCAACTACACGCGTCCTATAAATTTAACACATAACAAATCACTACATGTAATATAGTTGACGTTATCGACTAATGTTGCCAGGGTGCAGCTTTTTCTCCTAACAAATAATATAATATAACCATGTAGTTACGCCGTAGGTGTCGCCACTCTTGCACTTAGTTGAGAGGTTAATAAAAATATACCCTCTTTTTTTTAATTGTGCTACCGCTCACTCATCCTGCTGTCTATCGTCATTCGCTATTAACTGCTCGGCCACTCAGCACTGCTATAATAATAAAACGCAAAATTTCTCATCAAAATATTCGATATTCGGTAGCAAAATAGTAGAAGTGGTTCTCGTATTGAGCTGGAGAATATCGTTGCAGATATTCTCGGATGATGTCAGTACAGGTATGTTCCAATATTATATTATTTTATATTTTTTAACTATACAATTAAATTGAACAATGAGTTCACGATGAATTTCTTTTGAAACCTATACAGTCATTGGGGCTGTTTGATGCAAAGAAAATAGTTGGCGTTCTGTCCGCCGAGGATTGTAACCTAACTTAACATTTTTTCTACCTTCCATATCATTTTCTATGCAATGAAATTGAACACAGAGTTTACGATGAATTTCTTTTGCAACCTAAACAGTCATTGAGGCTGTTTGACGCAAAGAAAATAGTAGGCGTTCCGTCCGCCGGGAACTGTAACCTAACTTATTCTATCGGTGAATTTTCTCTCTACCTTTACCCCGAGCTCTCAACTAAATGACGAGAGACAGAGCGGTGAGTGAAACGGTAGCTCAATAAAAAAATAGGGTATATTTTTATTTTCCTCTCAACTAAGTGCAAGAGTCGCGATACCTACGGCATAAATACTTGGTTATATTATATTAATAATATATATTTACTTATAGTACTAATCTCTTAGGACTCGGCGCGGGCATAATTATGTTAGAACTTCACGTACAGGTAAGTTCGTTTAATGCTTATACAGTTATTATTAGTATTTCTTTTAAAATTTTAATATGAGTTTACAAAAACAAAATACTATTTGGGTCACAAACATAATTACCCCATGATATTTTAAGACATGAAAAGATCCATGTACATTTTAATCTACATTTATAACAGTTAATTAAGGCAAGCAACGATATGTAAAATTGTAAAATGTACGTGGAAAAGCCTCACATTCGCACGTTAAAAATTTTAAGCTCGCCACTTGTTTGTAAACAAGGCTTACGTCCTAAATTTTACGTTCGAATTGGGAATAAATAACGGAACTGGAACAAAATTCACTTTGACCCACTTCTCTGATATATTTATTACACGCAATAGTGGGCGCCTTTCAATTTCCTCCGATGCAAGATTTTACATTAGATTTATTACATTTAAAAATGCAAGGAGACAGGTAATATCCTCTTTTTAACATCCGAGCGTAGGACACGTGATTTATTATGAGTGTGATTCGCACTACAAAATACCTGCGAATGGACAACATAGATAGAGTAATGTGGTGAGGTTCCTATCCTCGTCTCATTCTGCATGAGCTCTTCTCCTCTTTTTTAGAAACCCTTTTATTATACGGCTACAAGGAGAAGCCCTCTTGGATGCCTTGCCCAAGGTGTGAAAGTGTTCAACTTGGGCAATTAAACCACTAAGGCTTAAACCATGGACGATATACCACTGGAATAACACGCACTACAATAAGAATACAGTCATTTGATAATCTTCTACTTCGATACTACTAATTCAAAATGACTAAACCTAGCATCTGTATACTAGATATAGATGCTATGCTTAGTCATTTTGAATTAGTAGTAATTTCAAATTAAAATCGTCACTATCTGAGATTATGTCTTACTGTTAAATAAATGTTTTTTAATACGTTGAGGGCATCTTCATAATAGGGTGGTATCACAATGAGGACATAGCTTGTTTGCAATATGCAGCCCCTAAGGCTTAAACCACATGGATGGTGATATACCACTGGAATAACACGCACTACAATAACAATACAGCCATTTGATAATCTCCTATTTCGATTTAAATAAAAATCGTCACTATCTGAGATTATGCCTTACTGTTAAATTAACTCCGCGTTTTTTAAAACGTAGAGGGCAGCTACATAATAGGGGGATATCACAACGTGGACATAGCTTGTTTGCAATATGCAAAGTTATAAGACAATATAGTGCAAACAATATAGTACATGCCAATATAGCAAAAACAATATAGTACATTCCATAGCTCGTGCATAGTCTTCACATATTTCGGTAAAATTGGATATAGCCGGACTATATCCAATTCCCATCAAGCTGAAAATGAGTATAATTGTTCAAAATACAATTTTATTACAAATAAAATTTCGAAATTCCCCATCGGTCCGACACAAGGAAAATAATTACTCGAGGTCGAAGGTCAAAATATTTTTTTACGCTTTTGTCAAAACGGTAAGTTATATCCTAGAATTGAATTCGTTTGTAAGATACAACGATGCATAAAGTTGCAAGCGTCATAAAATGCGCACGTTTTTACGCCACCTTTGAGGTAGTGTACTGAGTGTGTTCTTTTTAACATTTTTTTTATTTTTTCTATATTCTGTATAATTTTTAACGTTTCTAAATTTACCCCGTTGGTTTCTTTGTACACGTGCATCGGGACACCTATTGCCAAATAACACTCATCGAAACGGAGGAAAAATAATAAAATAAAAGTTAGAAGATAGTTCTCCGAGGGTCACTGTTGACCTCAAGATGCAATCAGTGTGATGAGTTAGAATTTGATATGGCCGGTTTCTTAATTATAATTGATTTTGAGTGTAAAGCAATATTGTTAAATGCAACATATAATTATTACATAGTAATAAAACTATTTAATAATGAATAATAATAGTCATTAATTTGTATATCGACTAAAAATCTCAATTATACATCCGTTTTCCGTAATTATGATAAGAGAATTGCATAGCTGAATATTTAAAAATACTTTGTGAACTTTTAATTTGAAAAGAACTACGATAATATATACCTAAGTTATAAAAATATACAAAAAACCCTTGTTGTATTGTGTGTATTATAATAACTTAAGTTTTTCCGTAACATAAGTAAATCAATTTACTCTATTTGGCAAAACCCGTTATAACCGAGAGAAAATTCTGATGTTTCAAATTAGGAATGACCTCAAAACATTTCAGCTCAGTTGAGTTCTGTAAATACTTCGAGTGACTTTTGACTGTTGACAGTGACTTTTATTAATAGGCAGACCCTAATAATAAAGTTTATAAAACGTTTTCTTCAAATTCAAAGTATTTTATAACGAAAGTGGGCACTTGAATTGTATAAATTTCATTAACCAAAGTAGACTTCGAGTCCGACCGGCCCCCAACTTGGTAATAATTTTACTAACAGTCAAATTCAAATTCCACCTCGTTTTATAT
>LUGF01005735.1:73190-102890 GCA_001625245.1 Calycopis cecrops
GCGACAGCACAGCTGTCACTTCACGCCGGTCTCGTGTAAGCGAGAGGTACCTCCCCGGTCGTGCCGACCCAATTCGGCTGCATGCAAGCATACAGCGTGGCACTACCTCTTACTAAACGTTGCTTTATGTAACTTACTGCAAGTAGAATCCATAGGTATTAAGGATACTGAATAAAACCTGAAATAAAGAAAATAAATAAGAATATTACAGAAGCATAATTCCTGTTTGTGTCACCTTTTCATAAAAGAACCGTGAAACGGAAATAAAATTTGGCCGCGAGATGAATTGTGTCCTGCTAACACAGGCAACAGTTTGTATATAAAAGTATCTTGAAGAGGATGAATCAGAGGTGCCAAATTGTATGGTTAGTTATTAATCTGAATATGTAGCTAGAAATATGAACATATTTATTTAATTTATTAGTAAGAGGTAGTGTCATGCTACATGCATGTAGGTATACAGCGGAATTAGACCGGCACGATCGCGGAGGTATCACTAGCTTACACGAAACCAGCATAAAGTCACAGCTGTGCTGTCGCGTTTCGTGCGGTGTAAGTAGCCGGTGATCTATAGAGGGAGGAGGAAGAAGGGGGGCAACGCATCTTAAAAGCCTGTATGCAAATATCTGTGGGCGTCGGTAGTCATGAAAATGGCTCCGATTGCTCGTTTGCCACCTTATTCTTTAAAAACGAAATATGTATATTTTGGTGCTCATTTAATAACATAAATAAGTAATTTAGTAAGGTAATTGGACTAACGGGTGCAATTCTGTAACACAATATACTATGGGGTTAGGATTTAGAGCAACAAGAGATGGCACTAACGTTACCATAAATGTGCAACTGCAACCAAAATTCATTTGCGGCCGTCGCTTTACCGGCCGTGTGGAGAACTGATAGGTTCAGTTGTACATCATCAGCGGTCTAAATGTTCCAGCACGTTTGTTTAAACAAATTAAATCGTTACAATACTGTACAAAATGTTAATAGTATTACCGAGATAATAATTTTTATTATAGTGATCATATTACATTACCCTTAGCCCTGAAAGCCTGGTACCGTATCGACGCCGGGTAAAGGCCCCTTGAATGGATGTAAACTTTTTAGCCCTCTTTAGATGTGGCTTGGATGGAATTTGAAATATCTAAATATATATTTTTTTTTTTTATGGTATAAGGGGGCAAACGAGCAGTTGTAGCCATTTTCATGACTACCGACGCCAATAGACATCTGCATAGAGACATACAGATGCGCCGCCCACCTTTCTCCTCCCACCTCCGTGGGCCACCGGCTACTTACACACCGCACGAACAGCACAGCTGTCACTTCACGCCGGTCTCATGTAAGCGAGAGGTACCTCCCCGGTCGCGCCGGCCCAATTCGGCTGCATGCAAGCATGCAGCGTGGCACTACCTCTTACTATATTCCTATATGCCCAAATTGTGTAAATATCCGAATGAATATGTTACATTTATTTTACTTTATTGCATTTTACAACAACAGGTTACAAACAGACTAGGAGATAAAAATAATAGTGCAGATTAAAATGTTATCCCGGTAACAAATTTGAAAATATCATTCTTTAACCATGAACGTAGTAAGAATTCAATTTCTCATTATTATCTTAAGTTCCGTTTCGAGGACAGCCAAGATCTCGCCAGCGAATGGTCGTCTCGAGCTTACAACGGAGTGGAGATTTATCTACTCTTTTGTAGCCGGGGTCAAGTAAAAGTAGATTTGATATTTTATAGATGAAATATTCATGAAGGACAACGAACTCTATAACAATAAACAAAGTATAAGAAATGAGTCCATTCTAGTAGCGTATTTTATATATTTTATATTCTTGGGAGTGGTTTAGCCAAGTAATTTGAAGACAATAATTGTCTTCTCGAAAACATTAATTATTATTTATTATATATTGCATAAATTCGCCAAAACCTTTTTTTTCTTATTGGTTTTAAAAAGCAATATTCTCAGGATAAGTATACAATAAATATAATGTAAATTAACAAAGCATTAGCTGTATTGGTATTAATCAAAAATCATGCGTCAAAAATATCGGATAATAAATCATTATTAAACATATGGCTTTATAAATGTAGTTTAATATTTAATATCGAAATCAAATAAAATGGTAAACCGATGAAGCATTACGTTTATTACCGCTAAGAAGAAATAATCTGACCTCTATAAAAGCAAACTTTTATCCAGAAATAAGCGCCAGTAGTGAGTAAGTGTTTACTAACATAAACATTTTCCTCCTCGCTTTTATATATTGTGTCGATCCTTCGAACCTCAAAAAAAAATTCTAATTTGCTCTTTCGTATATAAACCAAACGTTTGTAGATTTTTTTTGATTTGCTCCTTTTGTATTGCTACGCTACATATTAATTTGTAGCTAAATTAACTAATAAACTATTATTAGTTAATTTAGCGTACAACATAAACTACAACTTTTAATTAATTTAGCTTACCTATTAAAGTTATCGAAAAATCCAAAGAATTATCAAGCTGAAGTTGCAGTGAGCTGGTCACATTTTTCGCAGAATGAACAACCGACGCAATGGAGCAAAAATGTTCTATAGATCACGTCTTATCAAACGTAGCGCAAGATGCCCTGCAGCTAGATAGAGTGACGACAATTCTGTTTCCTATAAATACAATAATACAATACAATAGACATAATTATCCATACTAATTAATTGTACGAAGTTGAAGCGTTTGGAAATGTGCTAATTTCAGGAATGACGTACTGGTCTGATTGGTTCCTTCGGTGCCATTTACGGAGGAAGAGCGGAGTATGCGGGTTATGCGGCCGAACCGCACGGCGCTGTCAGTATTTGATAATCGGAACTGTTTATAAATTCAACTTGGTTTGGCAGTTCCTGTTTGCTACAGAATCAACGCGACGGTTCTTTTAAAGTTATCTTCGAAAATATGATAGTAAGTGAAAAATTTAACATTTTTAGTGAACAGTTTATTACGTACTCAGTAAGTTTGCTAATGATGTTACTGTTTTTGTTATCTTGTTTTTATTTCAGTTACACTTAATCGCGGTGTAGGCCACCCGAATTTATTTAATTTGATTAGTCGATTCGTAAAATGGAAACAACTATTGAAGTATAGTAAATTCGTTTATCTTCGGTATGTACATACACGTGTTTTGAGAAGATGGGAACAGTCTCTGCAGGTAATTTAAGGTGTACGCGAGATTTGATCGCTTGTTTTAATCCAAACTCACGTCGAACGCTACGGAAATGTTTATTTTAATTCTTCACAAGTACTTTCTAATCCTGGGTGGATTTTATTTAATTACATTATGGTTGACGTTATAAATATTCTTATATTTTTTTTGTAATATAGTAAATTTACATCCACACAAATTAAAAAAGAAACCGAAAACTCTATATTATAGCGTAAACAATAAAATTACTTACAGTTATAAAAAACTTAAGAATACAAACATAAAACTATACATTTTATATGTTTTCTCATTTCTTAAAATAAAGAGTATGATTTCAATATCAAAATTCAGATACTGTCATCAAGTAGAGTCGCTGAAGTCAAGATGTTTTTAGTCGTATTATGTCTAACCAGATTTTGATATCGCGGACGGAAGTCTTTACTGTCGCCACTTGCCTAAATAAAAATGTAAAGTATGTATTTACATTGTACACGATTCATTTTGTTTCTCAAATATTTAAGTAGTTAATATTTATATGCTGTAATTTACCTCGACTTTCGACATTTCGGCCGTAATGCAACGGCCGTGGTCACGAGTAGACGTATTAGTCTACGTTGCATTACGGCCGAAACGTCGAGAGTCGAGGTAAATACTTCGATTTTATAACGCGATTAAGTCCCGTTTACAGTATATAAATATGAATACAAATCGTGAAAGCTTAAAACATTTAAGTAGTTAAGTTTAGTAAGTTTTCATTCGATTGCTCGTTTGCTCGAGCAAACGAGTTACTTTCAGAAGACCAACTAAATAAATATTGTCTTTTAAAATCAGCTTCCTAATATCTCAAGCAGGCGGCCTTATTGTTTTTTCTTTATATTTAATATAAATTTTAGTTAGGACCATAATACCGTACCAAAATTCCATAATCTTGTGATTTTATATAGAAAATTGTCTTACCTTACCGAATCTCTTAAAACGCGATAAAAAGAAACTGCGCCATAACAAAGAGGCTTTTTAGGTTTCCATCTTCTTCTGTCGTATCTTTTTTATATTAGTATATTTATAGGTATACTAGCTGCACCCTGCGGTTTCACCTGCAAATGTTCCGATCCCCAGGAAATATCGAGTTTAAATATGTAGCCTATATATTGACCCGCTCTGTTACTAATATTCATGCAAAATTTGAAGTAAATCCATCCTATACTTTTGAGTTTAGCCTGGACATACCTACAGACAAACAGATAAACAGACAAATAGACAAAAATTATAAAAACTATATTTTTGGCCTCTATATTGATTGTAGATCACGCCCCAAGAATTATTATAAAAAATATTCAATGTACACTTTCGACTTTCTTATGATTTTATTATATGTATAGATTACACCTATAAATCTGTTAGCATGTTTACATTCAATCATTATAAATGTTTTTTTTAATTTTTTACATTTATTAATCATTTTAAAAACGCTATGGTAAGAGGCATGGGATGAATGAGGGCAATCATTGTCCTAGTGGATGTTAATGGGCGCCGCGCCGGTACTTGCGGAATGAATCTAATTGCACGTTTGTTATGGAATTTTATAGACATATTAGTTTTACATTTTTTATTTTGTATAATATGGCGACTAATTGCGCCCTTCGATAATAATTTTGTATATTAAGTATCTTGTCTTCCTTGACACTTACAGGATCAAAGTGATTCGATTGATGAATTATATTCATCAAATTGACCCACGAGTTTGGCTTCAAAGGAACAAATATACATACTTTAATAAGCAGCCACAAGCACACACACAACCACCGTGGGGTTACGCAGCCGCTCAACAAATAGCGACCCAATACTTCTCGAAGTCAGCTCCTACATACACAATAGAATCCTCAGCTGTCGGCCGGATACTCAATAAAACCTGAAATACCATTATTATCACATAATAATTTTATATACGTGATTGTATAATATTTGTTCGCAGTTTTGTGACGAGGAAACATCCTCTTCACAAAAGGAAGTAAAATTTGGCAGTGAGATGGATTGTATCCTGTGGACAAAGATAACATTTTGAATAAAAAAGATATCTTGAAAAGTCACCCTTTTCATTAGAAAAGCAAATTGTATAGTTAGGAATATGAAAATTTATACTAATGCTTTCAAAATATAGATAAAGTTAAAGTTCTAACAAAATTATTAAAAAATACAATGTAAGGAATAAACATGAATTCTAAAATTATAACATAACTAATGTCATTTACATTTGGACAAAGTATATTTTTTTCGTATATATTTTGTTAATTTATTTCTCTTCTTCTTTAGTTCTGTATTTCTGTAAGAGTAAAAACGGAACCGAAATATACCGAATATACTGAGATAAAAGAAACTTCTAAGAGCTCAGATATATATAATTACAGATAGTCACATACAAAAAGATACGTCTAACTTATGTACCTAATTCCACTTGTTACGTCCTGGATTAAAAATAAAACTCCCTAGACCCTCTACGACGCCTTTGAGACCTTATAAAACTCGTTAGTGTACATTATATAGAGGATAAGCCGCGTTCTTATTTGTGATATCGAACTCTGTAACCTCTTTAAGAAGAGTAATAAGGAGATTATTGTACCATTAGCTTTAATGCGTAAATTTATATTATTATGTATTTTTTCTTTCCTCATAATATATTATTCAATCACTGGCTGGTTTGTAACACAAATAATCCTGTAATCCTCATTAAAATCATATTATTGGCTTTTCCACATGTTCAGATTAAATTCTAACAATGCTGCTGACAACAGATATACGATACGTGTGGGTTGTTTTAGATCAAATAATTTTTTAATGTCGTTTAGTAAGAGTTAGTGCCACACTGCATGTTTGAATGCAGCCGAATGGAGCTGGCACGACTGGGGCGGTACCTCTGGAAACGAGACCGTCGTAATGTGACGGCTTTGCTGTCGCGTTTCGGTCGGTGTGTAAGGGTCAATTCACACCAAAAGCGCGGCGAAGCGCAGCGAAGCGGAGCGCAGTTTATGTGTCATATGAATTTCAACTTTATAATAATTTCTATAATACTTACTATCGCATGAGAAACTCGAACAAGACGCGCGGATTCTCGTGAAGTCGCTGGAATGCGCGAGAAGTCGCTGGAATGCTCCAAAAGTCGCGAGAATTCGATAATAAGTACTATAATAATGAAAATAAAGTTGAAATTCATATAACAGATAAACTGCGCTCCGCTTCGCTGCCCTTCGCCGCGCTTTTAGTGTGAATTGACCCTAAGTTGCCGGTGTCCCATGGAGGGGGCAGGAGGAGCGCCGCGCATCGGTGTGGCCTCTCAACCAAGTATTGAAGTATAGTCAATTCGTTTATCTTTGGTACACGTGTTTTACGAAGACGTGTACAGTTTCTTAAGGCAATTTAACGTGTACGTGAGATTTGATCGCTCTATTTAAATCCAACCTCACGTCTCACGCGACTGCAATGTTTATGTTAATTCTCCGCAAATGCGTGTTTTATCCTGGATGTGTTTTACTTAACTTCAAGGGGTCGGTCCTTTTGCTGTTTCATTCATACGTATTCGTATCTTGGAGTCTTTTGTAATATGAAACATTTACTTTCACTCAAAATATCCAATCCTGGACCTTAGTTTGTTTATGTGTTACGTACACACTTTCGAATTTGTATAAATTATATTATGTTATAATTTTTTTCCAGCTTCCAGATTTAAAATAATAAGTATGTTCTAAATGGCTCACTCCTACCTTCACTCACTCGTCCCTAATCTCAAAGATTGTGATCTCTCTGGTATATTGGATTGAGGGTGGAGAAACACGTGTGTGTGTGGACACAATGGTTTAGTATATTATTATTTATTGAAGACCCTAGCAAATTGGCAGGCGGCTGGTGGAATACAATTACCCACATCCGTACATTACACACGTACTAATATTAATTCCACATCAGAACCATACAAATGATTTAGGTAAACAAATTAATTATTAGTGCAGGGCTGGTCATGGTCCATGTAGGTATTGGTATCTTTATTGCATTGAAGGTAAAAAGACTATGTAATTTAACTCAGTAAAAATATATTTAATTTTAATTTTTTACGACATAATTAGTTATAGGTATAACTATAGGTAGAAGGTTTATGGTCGAGTTATAGGTATAACTCAACCCTAAACCTTCCTTAACCGATGAGCACTTCGATGACGGGTGTTTGCTATAACATATGTTATGAATACGAAAACAGATTACTTAAAGTTGGCAGGATAAAGTATGGTCTAAGAAATCCTTAATCAGAACAATCAAAATTTTAAATACCAATATTATTAATATATTAGTTTAAATAAATTAACCAAGCAATCTGACTACATAGTACCTAATAAGTTACAACTTGTAAGCTACTAGCCTGCTGCTTCGCCTGCGTGGATTTCGGACTGCAAAATGGAGTTATTGAACATACATACATATAAACCTTTCTCTTGAATCACTCTATCTTTTAAGAAAAACTCATCAAAATCTGTTGCGTAAGTTTAAAGATCTAAGCATACAGACACGCAGGCGGCGGAGAGTGACTTTGTTTTATACTATGCACTATGTAGTGAAAATAAATTTCTTTTCTGTACTCAGTGAACAGATTAGGAAACTTAACAAGCGATAGTTGTAAGGTACTGCAAAATACTGACAACTTTTGTTCCAAACAGTAATTACAACGAAACTAAGGTTTTGAGTCATTTCCCAACTTGCTATCTTAAATCTCCTGTAATTGTGGTTTCGACGACTAATGTGCCTATTACGATGTATCTGAACGCCATTTGGCGTTCAGATACAAGTACTTATCTCGGAACACGAATGTACGATTGTCTTTTAACAACTTTACTTATAACACGAGGGTGGAATAATAATATTCTTTGGCAAGAAGAAAAGTGGTAGCTGAATTGAGTGCGTTAGATGTTTACAAGAGATAGTTTCGTTGCCCGACACTCAAAAACACGTTTATAAAGTAAATACTTTTATAGCGTTACTCATTAAAACTCTTACTAAAATATTCCTGTAACTTATCTGAATATTATTAGCTTTAACAGTTAATAACACTTTAATGATGTACATGTAACCAGCGGACGCTCGCAAATTCGTGAACAATGCAACTTGCAAAAACTTACGTAACGTTACGTAAATCCCTTTTTTACCGCAGTCGGTTAAAAAGTAGTCTATAGCCCGCGTCACTAACTAGACTAACTAATATTGAAAGAATTTTTCAAATCGGACCAGTAGTTCCAGAAATTAGCACGTTCAAACAAACAAACAAAGAAATAAAACAAACTCATTAGCTTTATATTATAATTATAGATGGGAAAAAGAGATTTAAAAAACCGGCCATGTGCGAGTCGGACTCGTACACCGAAGTGTGCTGGGTTCAGTACCAACAAAAGGTATAGGCGACTTTCTGCGACATTTTTACCAGAAAATAAAATAACTTAGTTTTTAATAGCGTTTGTATGAACGACAAAGTTGAGTTTGCTTTTTTTTGTAAATTAAAACTAATAATGATATCTCGCTCAAACCAATTTTCGTTAAAAATTTTCATTGAGATCTACTATGTATATATTTTATATTTTTCACTCTCTTAGTTTAAGAGTATAGGAGGCAAACGAGCAGTTGGGTCACCTGATGTAAAGTGATCACCAACCAACCAATCATCAACCAATATATTTGTTTTATTTGATCTCGCAAGTTAGATGTCTTGGAAAACCGCGCCGAATTTCCCATTTTAATACTGTTCTTTTTTTTAAGATAAGCTCCTTATTATGAACAAGTCAGTACCGTTTATTGAATATAGATCACATATGAGATCTCAAGGGGTTCGTGAAATCTGTGCGAAAGGTGATTTTTCCAGATATTTGTTATTCATATAACCTTAAAATATGATATTTTATTTTATTTTTATTTATTTGGAAAACTTATAGCTTTCTATATCATACAATAACATAACATAACATAACATGTATACAAGAGCCGTTTATCAGTTTTCACCAGTAGTTATAAAAGTAACTATGTGAATCGGTCAAATGCTAATTAAATGAAAAGTAAGAAGTTTAACAGTTTTTTATTTTTTTATTATTAAAAATAATATAATATAAAACCTGCGTTCCTGTGTTTGTTGTGCTCTTCAAAACGGCAAAAATTTTATTAATTAATTTCTAAAATTTCTTTTTAACGGCGAGAACCTTAAATATATAATTTACGGCAAAGGTAGGTAATTACAATCTATGTAATTGCAACATTTAAATACAATCACTTTAGCATTTTTACATTGAACAAAGGTTACAAACGAAGACAGAGAGACAAATAATAGTGTAGATTAAAAAATTATCCCAGTAAGAAGTTTGAAAATATCATACTTTAACCATGAACGTAGTACTCCATTTCTCAGTAGACTCCCATTTCTCATTATTATCTCAACTCCCGTTTCGGGGATAGCCAAGATCTCGACAGCGAATGGTCCTCTCGAGCTTACAACGGAGTTGAGATTTATCTGCTCTTTTGTAGCCGGGGTCAAGTAAAAGTTGATTTGTTATTTTAAAAATCAAATATTTATGAAGGAAAATGAACTTTATATATTACTACTATAGATGAAGAATAAGAAACGAGTCCATTCTACTAGTGCATTATTTTTATTATTATTTAGCTTTCTTTTTACTCGACTTAAGATCGGATATGTCGAACCTGGCAAAAGGTAAATTTAGTCATCCTAATTAGGATGACGTAAATGCATTATATGAGATTGCTTAGTGTGTTCGCTAATGTGTATAAGAGTTGAAGTAAAGTATTTGATACATTAGTTTTCAATTTTATAAGGCCTAGATCAAGGCCATCTTCCAGTTTTTTTATAATTAATTATGTAACGTCGCTCATATTGTAATTACCGACATAGGTTCTATTTTCTGCATTTCTTGTTATTCTATTTCAGCCACTCACTCATCACTTACACATAATTCGCACATCATGATATTAGGAAAATAAATAAAAAAAATTATATAATTGTACGTACATTACTCAAAATCTACTTCGGAAATGAAGCACTGATTGAAAAAAGAACCAGCCAAGAAAAACTCAATCACTTGTGTGTTATGCTTTACCGATTTTGATCATATTTTTTTTAAGAATTTTTGTAGCTCTAATAAGGCACCTTGTCCTTATTGGTCTAGGTGTGGATTGTGATGATGAATGTGATCCATGTGAATCAGATGAAATTGGTAATGATGAGTTTGGGTAGTATAGAGGTGATCAGAAAATAATACGCTATACTACATAAAAATCATTTGCTACAACAGTACTGCACTGGGCAGACCTTGATATACTTTCGCGCGTGACACGATTTTCCCGTGGAGGCGTTGCATCACATATAGATGTTTCTAGAGCTCCGTTGGTAAAATAGGTAAAATTCTGTCAGTGTCCTTCTCTCAAGTGGCATCAGATGGTCGAGCCGTACCTGAAATTACATTTGCGTTTAAGTATTTCAATGAACAAATATAAATAATGACTTCCTAGTCTAATTTCGACTACGGCGGCAATTTCTATAGAGTACACTCTCTATTGCGACTATCACTAGTACGACAAGACCGGATATAAAAAAAGCCAAGGACCGAGTGCTTTAAGTGCTCTCCGAGGCATATGGGCATAACACCGCTAACTTCTTGACTATGGACTGTCATTAAAAATTGAAAAATCCCAACAACACTTTTTAGTCCAACCCGGAAATCAATCTTAGGATTAACATGTTTAAAAGTAAACTACGAGGCATGAATATAGACAAAAATAATATAAGCTAACGAAGGATTAACTATATCGATAAAAAATATTCACTAAACATATCGGATAATCTAAAGAATTTATTTATTGCATTGTGAAATTGCAATATATTTAATTATAAAATCAATTTGAATAGCAAACCGATGAAACATTTCTTTTATTACCGCTAAGAAGAACCTCCCTCCTCGAGAGAAGACCTCTTTAAAAGCAAACGTTTATCCAGAAATAAGCGCCAGTAGCGAATAACTGTTTATTACACATAATCATTTTCCTCCTCGCTTTTATATATTGTGTGTCGGTCCTTCGAACCTTAAAGAATAAAGGTCTAATTTAGTCATTCGTATTGAACCAAACGTTCGTTGATTTATTGATTTGTACCTTTTACGGTGGAATAAACTTTCACGTTTCTCTCATTTTAAAATATTTAAAAATAAAAGTTATATGTATAATATTATAATTTTTCACGGGCATTGCCAGGCAGAAATTCAGTTACTTTGAATTAAATTTAAAATTTACACCTAACATATGAAAATTTCCATTGCTATGTGCTCACCGTACACTAATATTATATAATATTATTATTTTACACTTTATTCTTATATTTACTAGTTAATCCGCCAAGATGGAAATTCGATCAAGTGATTTTTTTTTGTAATTAAAAGCTAAATATCAAATTACATGTTATGTCATCGTAACTAAGGTAAACAATTTATGTAGAATTTTGCTTGCCAAAGACCTTATTGTATTCTCTGTCTACGTTAGATACCTATATAATCGCAGACAGAGAAAAGAATAGACTGCGGGTCTACGCTGCGGGTTCTAGTGTCACTGAGCAAGACAAAAAATCTCTGTGTACGTATAGAACACCTACTATCGTAGACTATTCTTTGACAAAGCAAAAGACAAATAGAAACTTCATAAATAATTACGTGTGTCTTATATGTCGATTTGTCAGAGGCATGAAATGTGTGTAAAGTTTTATATATTTAATTAAATTTAGTTTTTTTATTTATTAGCGTTTAAGTGTGCCAAATTTCACATTTCTCCGTCCGCGCAATTTTCGTAAAAATGTTCCCGAAGTTTTTGCTCACGTAATATATTACTTTATTATCTATTAAAACTTGAGAACGTCAAAATATACCATATACTCCTAATATATTTTACATATTCGACAAAAGTTAATATAATCAAGGATTAGAAACATTAAAAGGTCATTACTGTACATTAAGGCGAGGGTACAGAAGGTCGCGTTGAACTATACAGTGTATAAACAAGAAGCATGTTCTGCTTTTAGTTTCGCGCGGTGACTTGCAACATTGTTGTTCAACTCGCTAATGAGTTCCCGATTGTCTCCCGGCTCGTGTAAGTATTGTACATTAGAGACGGAGAACTGAGGGAATGAGCATCTTGTGAGGAAACTTCCCGGGAAGCTTGCAAGTGTATTTGTGTATTACGATTCCTCGAGGACGTGACGAGACGTTAAGCTGATTCTATCAGATCGGCGGAGTATAAAACGAAGGCCTTCATTATTCGACGAAAGTTTTGATGGAAATATAAAGCATACACATTTTATAACTTGTTAAGTTGAATTCTTCGTTTTCACAAAACTTTGAGATTAAATTTTGAATTGTATCCGGATGTATATACCACCTACAGAGGACTTAAAAACTGCCAACAAGCCGTTATTTTGTGACTACTGACGCTCACGCACATAAGGGGATATATAGTTCACATATAGATAATTTTTATTTTTATAAATTTCCTAGCATGAATGGCGGTGTTATGCAGGTGAGCGAGATGTTCGTGATCGTATTATAAATATATTTACTTATTATATGGTTATCAGATTAGGGACACATTTCTCGACCCTTACAAGATCTACCATAAAAGTGCTAGATGAAATACAAGTGTTACAAGGACTGACATCCGCTATGCACAGAACATAATGGGGACACATAATTAATATTTTATTTATAATTTTATATTTTATTTACTTTTAAAATACTTTATTTAATTGTTAACATTTTTATATTAAATAGATATTTATAATGTTTGGCTGTATGTACACATGACTTTTGCCTATGCTTTTACTATATAGTAAACACACATACTTATTTAAAATTAATAATTAATTGTTTAAAAACACTATTTAATTATTTCCATCTTTTATAATGAATAAATAATTTAATAATAAGCATTTAATAATATTAATGTAATAATTGTTTATTTCTGAGTATTTGATTGTTTAAAAGTTATAAATATGATCGTAAAAGGAAGATGGCGCGAAATTGTGAATCGCGCCCACTTTTGAATTTGGATAGATGGAATAAACATAATTTTTTCAACATCGTATAATTTATTGCACATTATCCTAATAACTTGCTGCTCATCACCCCGTCGATTTCACAAGTGCCTCAATCATCAAATCAAAATTATCATCATCATCATCATCAAAAAATCATCTTTTACATACAAGGTTCATGTCTGTAGAGTGTAGGTGTCCAGGCCAAAATCCGCCATCCTCCTTTATCTTCTCAATTATACATTCGGTTACCGTTAATAAGGTTATGAGGATAACTGAATAACACAAATAACTTTATCTTGTTTTAACTTGTCGGTATTCTAAAAACTTTACGATCACAATAAAAGAACTACTGGCCTCGTATATTCGAGTAAAGGCACATTATAATTTATATATTATATTTATAATATTATATTTATATAATTTATATTCATATGTATTATAATTTACTATAAAATATACAAAGTTCCAAATTGAAGAATATTTTTTTACTTGAGTACCATAAACGGATTAACTTGCCCTAATTGGCAAAACCTGTCGCGACAGTAAATTTTAATGTTTCAAATTAGAAATGACCTCAAAACGTTAGGACGTTCTCTCTGTAAATATGTATTTTGAGTGACATTGTGGCCCTAATAATAAAGTTTATTAAACGTTGTCCCTTCGAATTCAAAGTATTTTATAACGAGAGTGGACACTTGAATTGTATAAATTTCATTAACCAAAGTGGAGTTGAAGTAAGACCCGCCAGCTTGCTAATAATTTTACTAACAGTCAAATTCAACTTTGTTCTGAAATTTAATTACCTACATTTATTAATCTACCGAATTAAGTTTAGACAGAAAAACCGTGGACAAAATTGTGAATGGTTATGATGAGGCTTTCTTTTTTTATAAATATTGGCTCCTTTCAGCTTGATCTTGGTAGCTACTCTAAGTCCAATACAAATTTCTCCGTATTTTTTAGAGGTTGGTTGGTACTTTCAAAAAAATTCAAGAAAATGAACAACGTTGTCTTTCCTCGTCCTCTTGAAAGATGCTATAGAACATGAAACCCTGTTTGAACTGCAATATTCGAGGCAAAAACTTGACAATCTTCACCACATAAGACTTGTATTGTACACATCCTTATCCGTATCCTTTGCATATTATTTATGTTCTACAATTGGTCTATAGATCCAGTCCAGATATTGGACGATTAAAAATAGAAAAAATCGATTCCGAAATCCTATTTATAGTGCATAATATATAACTTCTAAGGGCCAGGGCAAGCGAGCCGCTTATCATAATTTAAAAACAAAAGAGATGGAAATAATATACTTACATACAATAGTATAAAGAAATTCTATTATAAGGAACTATGTTCTATATACAACTACACAAACTAAGAATGACAATCATTTATTTTATATGAAAGTAAACTTATTAGGAAAGATTAAAAAATACGAGTACCTACTTTTAACCCGCCAGTGCTCGCGCTTCATTTTGGAACACCAACAGTCGCGTCCGGGTCGATAAGACCCATATATTATTTAGATGATTTAAATGACGAGACATATATTTTTTAATAAAGTAATGTATTTGTTATATATTTAACAATAAAACAAGTAATATAATTTGACATTTTAATTTCTTTTACTGAAATAATCAACTTTATCTATAATAATAAAAATGTGCTAGAAAAAAGTTACTTTTAACATTTCACTTCAAAAAACTTAGATAATTATTTATTTTTTTCAATATTCAACAACTATTAGTATGTTTTTATTATAGTATCTGAGTATCTTCGTATATAAAAAAAACTTATAAACAATTAGACAATCTTAGTTTTATAACAATCAGCCTCAAAATCTATCACAAAAAAAAGTCCTATAAAATTATCAATCTTAGAATTAAAAAAATTTTTGGTATGTTTGTTAAACTCTAATTAATCTTTTTGTTTGCAATTTATATAATATATAATAATATAATTCAATTTGAAGATACAAACTCAGTAGATTCCTCTTCCGAACTTTGACAAGAATTAGAATCATGTTCGTCCATTTCTAGGTATTCTTCTATTTCCGAACATTCTTCCCCTTCCATTTCATCTTCATATGATATCCTTTCAATAGTCGCGGTATCTAATCGCATACGAGACATTATGTAAGCAATATTAATAATAATTTATATTTTTAATAGTTATAAAAACACTTACATGAACCGTCGCGTAAGGGTCTAAACGACCCATACTCACTTTACACGTCCGTCCTGTTCAAACGCCGCAGGCGAAATGGCCGAAGTGGGGGGTACGAGTTCACTATCAAGTCACTTGAAGGTACCTAGCTCGGCAAACTAAAACTAATAATATTATAGAAATTACGGATCAAATTCCGTAGCTCTGGGTCTTTTCGACCCATGCGCGACTACTGGCGGGTTAAAATTAACGGCAATATAACCCCTTGATAATAAGCAAAACATATCCAGGATTAAACACGCATTTGTGGAGAATTAAAATAAACATTTCCGTAAGGTGAGACGTGAGGTTGGATTTAAACAGAGCGATTAGATCGCACGTACATGTTAAATTGTCTTAACAGACTTTACGTATCTTCGTAAAACAAATGTACCGGAGATAAAAAAAACTTGATAAACTTTAATACTTGTTTCCGTTGGACGAATTAAAGATCGACCGATCAAGTTAATTAAATTAGAGTGGCCTACGGGCTACACCACGACTAAAGTGAAACTGAAATTAAAACGTACAAATAACATCATTAGCAAACTTTAATAAGTAATAAACTGCTCTTTTTTACAATTTATTATTTTAGATGAAAACTTTAAAACAACTGTGGGTTCCAGAAGCTTTTAGCCGAAATACAGTTTCATTCATAAACAAATATAATAATAATAGATGGAGAAACTACTTAAACAAAATAGCTGGCACTGTCTGGAGACGGAGAGCTTAATACCGAGTTCAGTGGCGTGCACTTAGGGAAGCCTATCTCCAGCACGGGATGCATACAGGCTGATAATGATTTTGATATAGAATTACTTGACGATATATAAAATTAAAATACACAAACACGCAAAGTAAACAACACAAAGTAATTTTAAGTTTTAAACAACTTAAAATTACTTTGAATCGAAAGCATAACAATGGACTTTTCGTGCTCTTGTGTAATTCAAGGAAACATTCAATGTTTTGTCAAAAGTCAACTAATACTTTTTATGTCCTCTTAAAATCATTAATTTTTTCTCTATTCTTCTTATTATTAAAACATCGCAGAGTTTTACCATTGTTAGTAACGCAATATCCGCGGATAAATGAGAGTTCTAGGAATAGCAAATTAAGGTCTTGTAATTGGAGGTTGCATTTATTTTTATTTTACTTCCACTTTGAGCTGCGGGTAGGCTCTCCAGCCGATTGGGCAGACTTATTTTAATTGAAAAAAGCTCGTGGTTTGGTTCACGTAATTTGATAGTAGTAATTGACAATGAACATGGAATGACAGATTTGAAAAATATTAGTTAGGCTACTGCGTTTTGATAAAAAAAAATATTGTAATTTATCTTGAAAAGCTATTTAATTTCATTTTTTATTTTACTAACATATTTTACAACAATAACATTTTGAAATTCATCTAAAATTAGATTGTTGTAAAACTACCTAGTCATTTTTCAGGAAAACTTTCAATTGATATTTACAGTTTATTTTGTAGCATTTGTTCAAGACGTTATGGGGCCAGCAGTTTGTTTACCACTGTAACAATGATGTGCAGGTAAAGTTTAACAATTGTGTTATATGTTGTTTATATACTACGTCCACAAAAACGACGTCATGAATAAAAAATAAGTGTAATATTTTCACATATAATGTGTTAAGCTGTGAATAGGTAAACGAAAATCATTATTTGAAGAACTATATTTACTTTTGATGAAGTATACAATAGTGTATATAATACTATGTGTATACTTCATCTAAGATATTTACGTCGTGTTGGTTATGACAGGAACGAAATGAATTTTGTTCGAAGATCTAGGATTGTCACATAAACGCCAATCTCAAGCGTGTTGCTATGACGTGCTATACGCGTGCTATGATATATGTGCTACGATTAGCCCTCTGAGTAGAGCCTCTTTAGAAGAAGTGGAAACAGCAGCTCCTGATATAGTGTATTAAACAGAGTGTAGTGTGTGTAATATTAATTCATGATGCAGGAGCGTGCGTGAAGCGAAACATTCACATTTATAATATTACTAGGAATTATGAGTTTCCGTTCACAATACGCGGTAGCTAATATTATAATAAACATTTTGGTAGAGTGTAATTTAGTACAAACATATATTTTTTTATTTGTACGTTAGGGTCAAATCTTACAAGCTTGCAACCAACTTGCCAACTCGATTGACCTGAATTTTGCTACATATATGTACGGATTCTATTCTCACCTGATTTTCTCAGTATACTATTCTACCTACGTATGATTTATTTTTAATGTACAGTCACGAGCAATAATATGTATTTTACACTTTAGTATCCTGTCACAATAACTTTCTATGAAAAGTCAAAGCAATAACATGGAATTTCAAAAATACAAAAAGACTGTGCTTTAGATCACACATTTGAAGTAAAACTAAATTATTGATTTAATACACAAATTCATTACCGTAGTTACAATGACAACATGTCATATGATATCTATTTTTTAAATACAAATAGTTTCACTTAAATCGAATTTAAATTTTGCATTTGAATGACAACTTCCACTGGCCTCGCCATCGTGCTTTTTGTAACGCCAGCTTATTCCCCATGTCAAGCGCGCGTATAGAAGTTTTACTTCGATTATGACAATATACAAAAGTGTATATATACTATTGCTCATGACTGTGTACTGTGAAATTGAGTATCATTTTATAACTTTTAAAAAGATAAATTCTGTTTTTCTACAAAAGGAACAAATCGAAAAATCAACGAACGTTTGGCTTAAACCAGTAACCAAATTAGACCTTTATTTTCGAAGATTCGTAGGATCGACACACAGTATATAAAAGCGAGGAGGAAAATGTTTATGTTTAGTAAACAGTTACTCGCTCCTGGCGCTTATTTCTGGGTAAACGTTTGCTTTTATAGGGGTCGGATTATTAATTCTTGGCGGTAAATGTTTCATCGATTAACCATTCTAGTTGATTTCATTATTAAATATACCACAATTTTAAAACACAAAATAAATAGATATTAAACATGCGTTTAATAATTACATAGTTTTTCCGACATTTTTGGCGCATGATTTTTGATTGATATGCAGCTAATCCTTTTTTAAATTTATATTACTTATAGTTATATTCATGTATAAAATATCAAATCCACTTTTAATCTACCTCTGCTACTTTAAAACTCTACTAATATTATAAATAGGAAAGTTTTGTTTGTTTGTTTGATACTCCTTTACGCAAAAACTTCTGGACCGATTTTCATGAAATTTAACACACACATGAAGGGTAACTGGGAGTAACACATAGGATATATAATAATAGGAGTTTTATCCCGAAAAAATGTGTCTATGGGATGCCATGGGATGATTTTCTATTTTTCACGGGATTGAAATTTACTCGGCTGAAACCACGGGGCGCAGCTAGTATAATATATAAAAGAGTAGATAAATCTCGAGAGGACCAATCGCTGGCGAGATCGTGGCTATCCTCGAAACGGAACGTAAGATAATAGTGAGAAATTGAATTCTTACTACGTTCATGGTTAGAGTATGATATCTTCAAATTTGTTACCGGGATAACATTTTAATCAGTACTATTGTTTATCTCTTTTATCTGTTTGTAAGTTGTCATTATAAAATGATAAAGTAATTTTAATAAAAAGTCTTAATAACACCGATGGTAATAATAAATACCTTTGGTCTTAAAAAATATTATGTTCACAATGATGCCTCGTATAAAATTATTTTTTACACAATTTAGGGACATAAAAATATTTAGGTACTTCAATTTCTATCCCAGCAACATCTAGAGAGGTCTAAAAGGTTTACATCCATTCAATCGACCTTTCGGCAGAGGCCAGAATAATGAAATAAAATAATGAAATATGATCGCAATAACAGAAAATTAATTTATTCATGTTATTTATCTAAAGCTATTAACATTTTGTACAGTATTGTAACGATTTAATTTGTTTAAACAAACGTGTTGGAAGCCTGGAACATTTAGACTGCTGATGATGTACAACTGAACCTATCAGTTCTCCACACGGCCGGTAAAGCGACGGCCGCAAATGAATTTTGGTTGCAGTTGCACATTTATGGTAACGTTAGTGCCATCTCTTGTTGCTCTAAATCCTAACACCATAATATATTGTGTTACGGAATTGCACGCTTTTGTGAAATGATACTTATGTTATACATACGAGTATACTGGCATTTAAAAAAATATATTTGCTTACAGTTTTCTGTGAAATTTTGTAGGGTATTACATCCCACTTTGTTACATTTTTTAGAAAACTGTAACTGTAGATGATTACTTTTACCCTTCTGCGTCTCTATCATTGCTTGAATTATAAATAATCAGTATCAACATATTCTTTTTATTGGACCATTGATGAAACCATTAATAATAAAATACAAAAGATCAATGGTAAAATCTTATCCCGACACATGTTGTCATCTTGCATCATAATATTGAAGTCCTCCACCAAATTTATAATGTGTGGGTGTTTCCATCCCCGACCACAAGAGATACGTAATATAACCGCTTATAAATCACTCTTGCTTAGAGCCTTAATAGTTTATAGGGTTTATAATTTAACTTCAATCCAACAACTTACTATTCAATTTGCCAAAACTAGCGAGCAGAGATTGGAAATAATTTAATTTAAACTCTCTCGATATAAACAGTCTATTAATCAAATATTTTAGTGTTAAGCCATGAAATATTAAAATATACGATGGTATAGGTAAGGTCGTCCATGACCGTGATCGATATAAACCGGGATGAAGTTAGTTATAATGTATCAAGGTAAGCTGGTGGCGCTGTGTAAAGACCTATATGTATAGTGATAGTGTATTTGAGACTGTGCATGTGTAGGTTTACTAGTGAACCACCAATCATAAATTATAAACCACTTTTGACTGTCCTTGTCTGTCATTAAAATTATCCTACTAATATTACAAACGCGAAAGTTTGTATGTTTGTTTGTTACTCCTTCACGCAAAAACTGCTGAACTGATTTTCATGAAATTTGGCACACACATAGAGGGTAACTTAGATTAACACATAGGATAGTTTTTACCCCGAAAAAAATGTTCCTGCGGGATGCCACGGGATGATTTTCTATTTTCCACGGAATTGAAATTTACGCGGGTGAAACTGCGGGGCGCAGCTAGTTATAATATATAAATAAATATATTTTATTACACATTTTTAAATTTATTTCTCATAATTTTATAATTGTATTTACAATACTTGCGATGACTGTATAGCAAACGTCTACCAAAAGGCGAAATGAACTCCATGTTCAGCAAGGCAGCCGGACAGTCCCCAAGGAGAGAGAAGTCTGGGCTTTTCATTGGCTTTCATTTTATTTTCATATCATGTTCGATATTGAGGAGTACACTCCAGTTAGGCGTCAGAGCTTATACATGCGTGTTTTCTATATATAGTTAATTTTACGATCGACTCAAAATAAATAACAGTAACTGCTCTCTCTGTATTATGACACGCGTTACGGCGCTCTTTCCAATTTCCTCCAGTATGTGATTTTATAAAGGGTATAGTTTCGTATTTTTTTCCTGATATTAGGAACAATATCGGAAGAAGGTTCTAAAACACTACAACAATCTCCGGTTATACAATAACTTTTGCCGCAATTGTATGTATTCTTTTATTTATTTGTATATCTATATATCAGGGTTTCTTAAACTTTTTGCAGTTACGGATTCCTTTCCAGAATATAAAAGCTATACGGACCCCTTACACATATAATTACGGTGGACCCCCTGAGGTTCCGTCCACTCGACTTTAGATACCCTGCTATAAGTAAATAAAATTATAACGTAGGTAATTGCAAAACATTCTAAGAGAAGAGCAAAACCTTGGTTTTCAATTTTAACCTCACAATAATAAATTGTCTATTAAAAAAGAATTGTTAGACCTCTTATAAAAATAATTAATTTCAAGACACGTGAGAGATTGAAGCAGACATGGTATTTTGGCACTGTATACCCCCATAGCTATAAATTATACACAGAGTTGTAGCAAATGCATACCTTCAACCTATGCTCCTCAGTAAGTCATAGGGACTTTGGTAATCAAATATTTAATTCCTTGGATCATTTTTAATCTAACACAGAATATTGGTTAGCGCGATGTTCTCTTTGATTATAAAAAGTTCCTATTTTTAGGACCCATCTAGAACAATTAAAGAAACAAATTAAAATCAACATAGCGAAATATTCTTAATCATAACTGTAGATTTCCAAGGACGACGTCCAATACAAAGAGTTGGCAGAGGTACCTCTCTGTTAAGATGAATTAAAACTCACTAATTTTTTAGTAACATTTTTCATTTAGTAAAGTTTGCATAAATTATAAAGTAACTGGCAGAAAATAAAAAAAACTTAACTAGGCTGATAAGTCAAAAAGAAAAGATTGGACAAAAAGAATTGAGAAAGAGAAAATGTGTGCTCTGAATGTTATTAAAGAAATGTTGTAAAAAGACTGTATATTCACGCTATAGTTGTATGAGCCTTTGTTTACAAAAGCAAGTAAATTGAATGAAACAAAAGGTATGATATTTTTGATAAATTTGAGCATTGTATTTTTGAGTCCAAAAGTTTCACATGTTACTAATAGATTGTGTGTATAGAACGCATTGTACTTTATAATTTAAATTGTAAACACTATTACCAAACTTTATGTTACTTTATTTGAACAATTATACTTATTTTTCTTTTTCGATTTGTCAGGTACCTTTTTTGTGAACCGTAAAATAAAACAACCATTTATTTTCAAATTGGTTTTATTTGTTCCAATCCAACTGGAGATCATCAAATAACCAACACTCTCCGATCATGCCGGCCTCATTCTGCAATGCAACGCGGCACTTAATCTTAAAAAACATTTTACATTTATAATACTAATAAAATTCTTACATAAAATATTTGTAGAACAAAATGAATCGTTTACAAAGAAAACGAAAATATTTTTACTTAAAAACACAAAGGAAAGTGGCAACAATAAAGCTTTCCGTCCGCAAGATCAAACTTCGATAGAAACTTCGTGCGTCTGTAAACATCATGACTCCAGCGACGCTACTTTTTATTAAAAACGCTACTAAATTCGGAAATTTCAATATTGAAAACACAGTCTTAATGTGTTTTTTATAAATAGAATAAAATATATAAGAATAAAACATAAAATGTATTTTTACATTTTATATTCTTAAGTTAAAAATAGCGTTTATTGTTGTGAACGCTATAAGTTATTCGTTATTACAGAGAAATTATAATTAATCGTTCGGAAATTCTTTTCCGTGCTGGTCATCGTCATTATAAATTTATTCATTACCTTAGACGACTTTCTTAACTGTGGTTCTGACTCCTATAAGCTATATAACTGATTCTATTACAATCACCTCTGTAACATCTACAAAATAGATTCCCTCCACAAGAATTATATTTCTTGCAATAATTTTTTTTGGATTCCAAGTAAACAGTCCTAGAAATAACTCTGTTCCAATAACAGAAAACCATTATATTTATGCTATTAAAATATGCATAATAATAGAATATAGATAATTAGCTTTTATATAGACTAGAGATCCCGTGAAGTTCGATATTCAATCTAAGTGAAACTTTTTTGCAATTAAAAACTAAATATCATATGAAATCTGTATGAAATGTTATCTCATCGTAACTAATGTAAAAAAAATATGTAGAATTTTCAACACTTGCAAATACGCTTGCTTTGCAAGAGACACACAGGAACTTCTTCAATAATTACGTGTGTCTTGTATATCAATGTGTCAAATGCATGTTAGTGAGTGTAAAGTTTTATTTAATAAATTAAAGTACCTTATGAACATTATTATTAAAAAATATTAGCGCTTTGCACTTACACGTAAACATCGCCAACTTCCTGACTCCGGACTTTTATTAAAATTGAAATATCTCACCAACACTTTTCTGGTCCGATTCGGGGACTGACCCCGAGACCTCGTGTCTGTGGTCAAAAATGCTGAACTACAAGTAAACTTAAAAAAAAACTAAAAACGAATCTACATCGAATGACAATGCCCCTTTACGCTGTTTCTGCATTTTCATGGTTTCCACAATTATCTATGCTATAAATAGATTATAATATTATAATCTATATATTTGTAACGTACATTGGATTATGCCAATTTATATATATATAAACATGAATTGGCATAATACAATGTTCAATAAAGAGACTAAAAACTTTCTAAGTCAAGCTTATATAACAAGAACGACAAAACTCATTAAAGTTTTATGTTCAACGGTGGGGTGCACCCGAACTGCTGATCTTATCCTGTGGGATAAGGGCTACCAACTTTAGCGGCTTAGGTTGTTGTGTTTCATTTTATAGAGTGTATTTTCACTTGGTTAAATTATTGCTATATTCTGTTGGGCCAAATAACGATCACAGTTATTCTAAAAAATGCGTCGTTAACCCTAACAAATTATAGCAGCCTAAAATAATAAAAAATATTTTAAACTAAGTTTTTTCTACGAGTTTGTAAGATGTTTTTTTCGGGTGGTTTCAAAAGTTGGTTAAACGTGTTCGCATGTTATAACGCCGACACAACTCCAACTCAAAAAAAAATATAACACTGTTCTTAACGAATGTATACAGTTTGATATCAAAAATTAAAAATTTAAGAATAATATAGTATGATGATGAAAGACAAAATACATAATAGTATTAATGTATGTATCAAAGCTAATGGGTCTCTTTAAAAATCTCCATAATAATCTCCTTAAAGACGTTACCGAGTTCGATATCACATATTACAATGCGCATTTTCCTCTGCTTAATGTATACTAACGAGCTTTATAAGGTCTCAAAGACTTTGTAGAGGGTGTAAGAGGGTAGGGAGTTGTTATTTTTATCCCTGACGTAATAGAGGAGAGACGTGTGTTTGTGAGCATCTGTCTATTATATCAGCGCTCTTTAAAAAAGTAGTTTTATTTGGTTGTGAATGTTCTACCTATAGCCTTTTTTATAATCTAAAGGTTCAAACGAGCAGTCGAAACCATTTTCATGATTACCGCCGCCTATAGATTATCGCACAGAGGTTATACAAATGCGGTGTTTTCTTTTCGACTCCCCCCTCCATGGGCTACCGACTACTTACACACCGCACGAAACGCTGTCGCGTGCGGTGTGCTGTCACTTTATAGCTGTCACTTCACGCCGGTGACGTGCAAGCGAATGGTGCCTCCCAGGTCGTGCCTGCACTGTGCAGTTGTGCGCGCATGCGTGCAGGATGGCACTACCTTTTTATTTTTACAGTTTCGAATTCCAAATTAACTTATTGAACAAAGCTCTACAAAGCTTCCAACGAAAACTAGCTTGATAAAAATATTAAGATTACTTTAAGTTATCTTAGTAATCTTAGCTTAGTGTGTATAGTCTTAGCCTAGTGACAGTCAAAAATGTTTTATGGGAAAGCCGGACCGTGGTCATTTCACAATCGAAAATTAAATAAAAATGTAGAAGAGAATACGCTGCCTTGTAAATCTACACTAGTTGTACATTAGTCAAGGTCCCAAGAGGCAACGTACACGTCTAAGAGTATGCAATAAATTACATTCTTCAGTAAAAAGTGATCTAGAGTTAGATGGGTGTTTTTTTATTATTACTTTGATGTAGTCTAATAAAAGTAAATGTGCCCCTTTTAATGGAAATTAGACCAAGGGAAATAATGATACCATTTAAAAATAAAAAGAACTTTGTACCCACCAAGTAAAACAAAATAAACATAAAGAGAGAGAAACGAGTATTAGTTTTACGCCGACGTTCTGGAGGGTGAATGGAAGGAGCTAAGTGAGTTTATTTGCTCTTTGCCATCATTAGGTCGAGGGCGACACATTAGTATCGTGAAAGGAATACAGTTCCATTAAATACATCACAGAACTTAATTAGTGAGAAACGATATTTATGAAACGATATTTATTTAAATAAATATCGTTTCTCACTAATTGACTAATAAATAAAACTAACTAGTTGGTGCCTGCGACTTCGCTCGCGTAGCGTAGTAATATTATAATCGAAGTGATTTGCTATTGTTCGCTTGCAGTGTGCCGAAATTCCGATTTTCCGTAGGAATGAGCGATATTACCGCGGTAAAATGTGCATTTGATGTTGACGTGGCTTAGTATCTATACATCAGAAAAAGTTTCATTTGAATCCGTCCAGTAGCTTCGGAGATTAGCCCGGAAAAACAGACAAAAAAATAAATAACATTAAAAAGTGTTCTAACACTATTTTAACAAAGACCCCAATTAGTTTTTCGTAAATGTATTCAATGTACAGACACACGAATTTTACTGTTTTATTATAGGTAGACTAATTTGTAATAACTTTGAGAGTATGAAGCTATGGCTTGCTCAAAAGAACTGGATTACATTTCACACATCTGGTTACTAAGCCCTGTCTACATGCTGTGACTTATTTGAATTCAACATGTTAAATACGTATTTGCGTATGTAGCATGGTACCAATTTTCAAAAGGAACTAAGTAATTACTTAAGTGAATACTAAACTAAAAGTAGTTGCGATTTTGCTGCTTTTTGCCGAGACCAACTAGGACTACCTTTTGGAACGGCGTGTTTGAGTAGATATACAAATAAACTAAAGTTGTACGTATGATTCGTATGTATATTGTAAGCATAGATTAATGCGTTTGAATTATAAAAAAAGAAATAGGAAATTAAAAAATCATGATGGAATAATAGTTTTTGAAGATATGCCTACCAATTACCATACAAACAAACTAAATAACAAAATTAGAAACTTATCCTCTTTTTGATATTAGTCGGTACGTATCGGAATGGTATAAGTATGTTGCTACAAGCATACTTATCATACATATCGTGTATACGTGCAGCTAGTAATTTATAATTTAACATTCAGTTATCCAGGACACAAGAGACAGTTAATTCGTATCAGTTAATTAAATCAAAAGCTACTTTGTGGGGAAATCCTTGAAACGTGGATGTTAATAATAATAATAATAAACTCGGTATATACTCGGTAATAAACAGGTCGAAACCAAGAAATTATTACAATTTAGACATAAAGTAAATACAATATTTGCTTTGTCCGGCAGAATTATTTGCGTAAAATCTTTTTCAAAAAACCATTGGATATTTTGCGATAATAAGTATTATTATGTCCTCCCAAATTGTGTTCTGTGCCAAATATAATCCAAATCCGTTCAGCAGTTCTTGCGTGAAAAACGTGAAATATTTGTCACAAAAGATGAATGCTTTATCATATTTTGCCATTATAGGATGTGCATTTTTGTTACTTTTTCTTTTCATACTGTTGGCAAGATTTCACGAAACACTAACCATAAATATGAAAACTTACATCGGAGGAAATTGAAAAGCGCGCACTATTGCGTGTAATAAATATATCAGAGAAGTGGGTCAAAGTAAATTTTGTTCCAGTTCCGTTATTTATTTCCAATTCGAACGTAAATTGTGACGTTAGCCTTGTTTACAAACAAGTGGCGGATTTAAAATGTACCTTGCGAATGTGCGGCTTTTCCCACATACCTACATTTACAATTTCACGGGTCGTTGCTGGACTTAATTAGCTATTTTATGTAGGTAATATAAAAATCTGATCCGACGCCCAACTGGAGTAAACTCTATAGAAACGAACTCGATATGGCTTATTCGATAAACTTACGGCGAGGTGTAATTACACGTTACTGATGCGACATCACAACCTGTGCCTGCTATGCTATGAAAAGGGCGCACGATATGTAAGCGACGTAAGCGCAGTGAAGCGTTACGCTCGATTTTTCAGCCACTATTTGAAAGGCAACATTGATATTGCAAGCTGTTTGGTTAGCGCTCGCGTTCGTTCCGCGTCAGAACTCGTATTCATTAAATTTTTCGAAGTATCCTGTCTGTCTAAGCTCAATAACTAAACAAACAAAAATCGATAATCGAATATTGCATATTTTTTTAAAAGCAGAACTACAATTTGAAAAAAGGTTGCCTCAAAAATCTCAAACCATGAAGATCATAATTATGTCAATTAGAAGTACTTATACGATAAAACTGTAGATTTTTATATAAAATTAATATCCATCAACTATATCTAGTATAAACCTTTTAAGAACGAATTGATCTAAAAACAAAAACTATTGAATAGTACAGTCTCTAAACTATGTCAGTGTTCAGGTAAGACCAGCCCAAACCTGAAAGGAAATAGTAACACAATAACTATACTATAGTAGTTACGATCTAACTTTACACCATAAAACGATAACTAAATGTGAATCACGAAGTATTTAAGATTCCTCAATACTAATACTACACCTTCTGCTAACGACTTCCCTTCGTCAAAAAAGTAATACGCGCGCTTTGCTCACGATTGGAGGGAGCATAAACACGCCATTCGTGCTGTAAAATTTATCTTTTTTTTTACGATATAGGAGGGCAAACGAGCAGCCGGAGCCATTTTCATGACTACCGACGCCCACAAACATCCGCATAGAGGCTATACAGATGCGCTGCCCTCATTTCTCCTCCCACCTCCATGGGCCACCGGCTACTTACACACCGCACGAAACGCGACAGCACAGCTGTCACTTTACGCCAGTCTCATGTAAGCATATCTATATAAAATCAGATTTCGTGCAAAATGAGCGTCGATAGTCACAAAATAACTGCTTGTTGGCAATATTTTGATCATCTACAGGTGTTCATACACATCCAGATACAATTCTAAATTTAATCTTAAAGTTTTATATAAACGAAGAGTCACGAATCAACTTTAAGTTATAAAATTTATATTTCCATCTAAACTTTCGTCGAACAATGAAGGCCTCCGTTTTATACTCCGCCGATAGAATCAGCTGTACGTCTCGTCACGTCCTCGAGGAATCGTAATACACAAATACACTTGCAAACTTCCCGGGAAGTTTCCTCACAAGATGCTCATTCCCTCAGTTCTCCGTCTCTAATGTACAATACTTACACGAGCCGGGAGACAATCGGGAACTCATTAGCGAGTTGAACAACAATGTTGCAAGTCACCGCGCGAAACTAAAAGCAGAACATGCTGCTTGTACACACACTGTATAGTTCAACGGGACCTTCTGTACCCTCGCCTTAATGTACAGTAATGACCTTTTAATGTTTCTAATCCTTGATTATATTTACATTTTTCAAATATGTAAAATGAATATTTTAGGAGGATATTGGTGTATTTCGACATACGCAAATTTCATAAATATAATTGTAAAGAATAAATATAATATAATATTAGTAAACGGTGAAGGCGTCGGAAGTGAGTTAGCGACGCCACGTCATTTCAAGGGAAACTTTCATATTGAATAGGTCCATTTTTCCTTTCATTTTTTCAATTTCTCACAAACAAAAACATTGTCCTTGAACCTTCTGTGTGATGTTGTGTGTCCTTACTTCTTAAGCTTTTGGATATAATCAATAAAATATGATATACTAATATACAGGGTTATTTTTTGGTCACCGGCCAAATTTTAAAATAAGGAAGTAAATATCATTCCAAGGGTGTGTTTTAAATTTTATCGTCTAATTGTAATATTTTGTTAAATAAAAGTCGATTTGAAATGGTCCTTAAAAATACAGTGATCGTGGTTCATATGCGAAAGGTACCGACTTCAAGGTCAGTGACGTCAGCCGAGCGACACTTGCAAGTCATATGCCGCACGGTGACCAAGAAATATGTTTATAACATGGGACAAAGTAATTTTATCTAATTATTTTTGTATTCTTTTTTCTTTCATAAATCGAATGTACTATTGATTCTGAACCAAACCTGAAAATTTGGCCGGTGACCAAAAAATAACCCTGTATAACTTAACTTAAGTTAACAGTTACGCATGTTCAGTAGCATAAGTAATAGTAAGCTCAAGTAACAAAGATACCTTGGGCGGAAGTTGCTTGCCGTCTATCTAGTAGGCAACCCGAGAAATAAAGAAAATGTTCAAAATAAGTACTCGGTTATTTAAAAAATTAAAATTGAATCATATTCCATTGAATTACATTTTTATATACACCAACATCTTCAATAAATTGGCAAATGGAACTTCATTGTATCTCAATCATCTCATTGTAAATCAAATCTCAACTATTATTCTTAAGGCGCTATGGGTCCCAATTGCGATCCGC
>LUGF01005735.1:108337-124241 GCA_001625245.1 Calycopis cecrops
GGCCTGAGCACTATGCCGTATTTTGTTAACATTAACCACAGCTAAAATATATATATATAATAAATATAATCAATAGTTTTTAAAGGTTACGTTTTGAATATACGTGAGCACGGATTGACAAATTTGGAGCCCATTTCGCCTTAAATGTTTTAGAAAGAGAGATACGTAAAAGTTTTTTCCTGTATAAAAAGAACAAATCGAAAAATCAACATACAAGTGACCAAATTAGACTTTTATTTTCTAAGGTCCGAAGGATCGACATACAATATATTATAAAAGCGAGGAGGAAAATGTTTATGTTTAGTAAACAGTTATTCGCTACTGGCGCTTATTTCTGGGAAAACCTTTGCTGTTTATAGAGGTCGGATTACTTCATCTTAGCTGTAATAAACGAAATGTTCCATCGGTTTAACATTCTAGTTGATTTTGTTACTAAATACACCACAATATTACAAGGCTTTTTTATTTAAAAAATATTTATATATCCTTTAGAATATCGAACATTTTTGGTGAAGAATTTTTTATTGATAGTTAATCCTTATTATTATTATTAAATACTTACATATTTGAATATCCTTTCTAATATCTCTAAGAATATGTGTACAAAGCTTCATGGTGATAGATTGAATAGTTTTGACATAAAAGCGTTGTAATCATACATTCACATTTTTATAATGACGACCAGCCTGGCGCAGTGGTACAGGGCTCGGACAAGCGGAGGACATGCTTATCCGGGGTCCGGGTTCGAATCCCGCCTAGGTTATGGATGTTTATTATATGTATTTCCGTTGTCTACTACCCGTATCACAAGTCCTTACGGTATGTAGCACGGGGCTAGACTAACGTGGTGTGAAGTCCATTGATATTATTATTAGTATTATAATATTAGTAGGAATATTTTTACTCGAGTCCGGCGACAAAAGAGTAGATAAATCTCAACTCCGCTGTAAGCTCGAGAGGTGCATTAGCTGGCGAGATCTTGGCTGTCCTCGAAACGGAACTTAAGATAATAATGAGAAATGGAATTCTTACTACGTTCATGGTTAAAGAATGATATCTTCAAATTTGATACCGGAATAACATTTCAATCGGCACTTTTATTTATTTCTCTTTGTCTGCTTGTGCCCTGTAGTAACTTGTCTGTGTGTAGTAGTAGTAAGTAGTATGTTACATTCTTATTACCTTTATTTAAAAATAACTATTATATTTTCTTGGGTCTCTCCGTTATAAATAAATTATTTTAAAATAAAGCAAAATGATAATACAGATACCCTCGGATATTTAATAAATTTAGAGGCACAATAATACATATTATGACACATAGTAAATAATAATTCAAGCCACATCTACAGAGGTTTAAAGGTTTACATCCATTTAAGAGATTTTTAGCCTCAGCCTCGGTAGAGGCCAGAGGGCTAAGGGTAGTAATGGCAATATTTAAAAATTAATTTATTCTTGTCATTTATCTAAAGCTATTAACACTTTTTACAGTATTGCAACAATACACTTGGTTTGAACAAACGTGCTGAATTACTTAGACTGCCGAAGATGCTGGTGTACCTAAACTTAGGTTTATTAATCTGTGCCTAAACTAAGCAGTTCTCCACACGGCTACATCAGCAGCGGCCGCAAATGTTTTTAAATTTGCTTTAAAAATATATGTTTGCTAAAGATATTCATATTTATAAGTTTTCTAAGATATTTAAAGGAGTACCTATAGCACTCCTCTTTAATACATTTTTTACTAAACTGTACTCAAATATAATCATATTCAAATGCTATTCTAAGGTATGTATGTTGGGTAAANNCCCCCCCCCCCCCCTAGTTGTCTTGAAGGGTAAGGCCCTTAGTTTCAAATACTCTGAGTTAGGCTTGTGGATAGTGTTAGTTTTTAAGTGTCCCCCTCGCAGACCTATCTGCCGCAAAAGCCGTCAAAGTAGACCCACGTTTTTTGTCCATGAGAGCAAAAATCTTCCGCAGCGACACTATGAAGTGCGTCAGAATTATATTAGTATGTAATGACTGTTAAATATTTTTATTACTGATTACGATTTCAGTAAAATTTTTATTTCCTTGCATGCATTGGGTTTAAATTGCACTGTTTAATACGTTTTAATGTTAAATATTTTTTACTTATTTCGTAAATAAAAAGGGCAAATATCCGTATCAAAAAGGATAGTTGCCCCATATTTTTTTTGCGGATAGTTGCCCCATAGGCCAACTACATACTTTATTTTTAAGATAAATACAAATATTTTATTAATAGCTTACGTGTTCGTTATTATTATAATACCTACCTACCTTAAAACATAATACAATTTTTAAATGTTGAATAATAATTTAATTAATACATAATAAACGATCTCAGTAAATTTAATTCAATCGAAGCTAATGCCAAAGTTAATTGTCATACTTTTCTATCTTTAAAACAAATAATAATATTTCATTATTACTATGGATATCTAATTATTATTTTTCAAATCTATATTTATTGTAATTTTATAATTATAATTTAATTTCAATTAATAAAATATTGAAGAAAACAATAAAAAAGGTTAATTTAAAATATTTACATTTCTAAAAATAGGCTACGATGAAATTTTTAATAAAAGAGCATTTGTTAAAAGTGGGGCAACTATCCGACTTTTACCCTAGATGATTAATTATTATTTAGTATCTGTTGCCTTTCTATGGACCTAGCTGTTCTGTATAAAATTATTATTGGACCATTAATGGAACTGTAAATAATAAAATACGAAACTAATAAATCTACTTTATTAAAAAAAACAAGTCGAAGCACTATTGACAGGCTTAGTATGTTAATAATCGTTTGGATAGTGTTACAGGTTCAATTAATTTATATGAGACGGATGTTAAAAAGTATCAATGTTATTTTATTCTTTTTTTCATATATTGTAATATTATAATAATAAAGTAATAACATAATCGATAATAAATCAATTATCTCAATTTATTTTTGTACACATAGGTAGACAATATCAAAATTTTCATCAGTAAACTAAACATAATGAAAAATTGGTTGTCTGTGAAGTCGGTTTACGAACGATGATTTTATGTGATAACATCATATGAAAACATTTAAGAATAATCATTCTTTATCATCATTCATCACTGTTATATCATATTTTACGAGCAAAAGAAATATGACATATTTTTAAATTATATAAAATTCGACGGTTATATTAATATCTGAAGTATGTAAAAGCCACCTTTCGCACAGATTTTGCGAGCCCTTGAGATCTCACATGTGATCTATATTCAATAAACGGTACTTGTTCGTAATAAGAAGCTTATCTTAAAAAACCAATATCAAAAAGGGAAATTCTGCGCAGTTTTCTAAGACGATACGACGACATAAGTGATATCTTGCGATATCACATAAGAAAAAAATATTTCCAAACTTCGCCTGATGGACGCGCCTTGCTTCTTTTGAATGGTTATCATTACATTCCTGGTATATAATTATCAGTAATATCATGAATAAAGGTTAATGCTACATACTACAAATGTAAAGTCAGTTTAAGTTCTGTTCGTTATCATGAAAGAGTTACGTTATTCCCGATGGTACCAGTTCCATTGACGTGCAATGCAGCGATGACCAGGGAATTTGTTTTGTACTGTTTATTAATTCTGTTTACATTGAATCAGCAATAAAGTGTTATTAACTGTTAAAGCTAATAAAGTTACGATAAGTTACAGGAATATTTTAGTATGAGTTTTAATGAGTAACGCTATCAAAGTATTTACTTTATGAACGTGTTTTTGAGTATCGGACGACGACACTATCTCTTGTAAACATCTAACGCACTCAATTCAGTTACACTTTTCTTCTTGCCAAAGAATATTATTATTCCACCCTCGTGTTATAAATAAAGTTGGTAAAAGACAAACGTAGGTACATTCGTATTCAGAGATAAGTACATATATACGCCAAATGGTAAAGTATGTCGTAATAGGTACATTAGTCGTCGAAACCACAATTACGGGAGATTTAAGATAGCAAGTTGGAAAATGACTGAAAACCTTAGTTTTGTTGTACGTGACTGTTTGAAACAAAAGTTGCCAGTAATTTTCAGTAACTTACAGCTATCGTTAATTAAGTTTCCTAAACTGTTCACTGAGCACGGAAAAGAAGTTTATCTTAGCTTATAAGTTGTAAGTTACAACAATGTACTTCGCTTAGTAGCATCATTAATTTTAATAAAACTCTAAGTAAGATACCTTTAAGTACTTACTATGGTTAGGACTAAGGACTAAGTACTTAGAATTTAGATCATCCTTTGAAATTCTGGTGACATATTCCATAGATATCTGCTTTTGTTATCACTACTTATCTTGTAGTAAATATAATTTCTAGGAGTCCCATACTTATCAGCGGGGGAGGTCTATGGTAGAGTTTATTATACCTACGGTGCTTTGTAGAACATAATTGTGTCGTAAATCGCGAAATATGTTTTTACGGATTCAAATTACATAGATTTTTCTAGTTACATATGACTTTTTTCTTTCCTTTTTAGACTTCGCTGTGCCTACTGTAATGATAACCAATAAAAGTGCAAGTACCTACACGGCCCATGGCCAGTCCTACATTAATTAATTTGCTTAAGTAAGTTGCTGATGTGGAATTAATATTAATGCGTGCCTAACGGTTGTGGGTGATCGTATTCCACCGTGATCTGCCTACCCATTTCATCTTCCATAAATAATAATATATTAAACCATTGCGTCCGCACACAGGTGTTTCTATACCCTCAATCCAATATTCCAAAGCGATCACAATCGTTGAGATTAGGGGCGACTGAACGAAGGTAGGAGTGAGCCATTCATAACACATACTTATTATTTTAAATCCGTGACTCTGAAATAACAGTGTCGTTTCTTACTTATTTGAGATAAAATTTTCTTTACCTAAATATTTTTCGTAGATAGGTAGCAGAATCGTAGGGGTGCCGACGCGAGCCCCACGCACCCATCGGATCCCACCCATTCCATGGCAGTGCGTAAACGCATTTCCCCGCGAATGAAAAAAAAAAGGTAGGTAGCAGAAGAATACTATGTTGGTATTTATTAAAAAAATAATAATAACAGCTGACGATGATAATAGTCCAAGTGGTCGGACAAGTAGCCAGTGGCCCATGAAAGGAGGAGAAGGGGGGCAACGCATCTGTTTAACCTCTATTCGGATGTCTATGGGCGTCGGTAGCCTCCGACTGCTCGCATGCCCCCTATGCCATAAAAAAATACTGGCCGGTTATTGACGCGTGGTCTAATGGACGTAAGCATTTTCGTTATAAGGTTTCGAGATCGTCAAATTAAAAAAAATACCCGTCACATATTTGTAAACAAGAATGACGTCACAATTTTACGTTCGAATTGGAAATAAATAACGGAACTGGAACAAAATTTACTTTGACCCACTTCTCTGATATATTTATTACCTACACGCAATAGTGCGCGCTTTTCAATTTCCTGCGATGTAAGTTTTCATATTTATGGTTAGTGTTTCGTGAAATCTTGCCAACAGTATGAAAGGAAAAAGTAACAAAAATGCACATCCTATAATGATAAAGTTTTCATGATAAGTCATTCATCTTATGTGACAAATATTTCATGCTTTTCACGCAAGAACTGCTAAACGAATTTGGGCTGTATTTGGCACAGATATAGAAATACAATCTGGGGTAGCAATACTTATTATCACAAAATATCGAATGCTTCTTTGGTAAAGATTTCACGCGAATGATGCCGCCGGACAAAGCAGAAGAATTTATTTTGTCTTAAACATTATATTTCCTTGGTTTCGACCAAATCCCTACGATTTTGGATTAAACACGGACTTCACAATGTGCCTGTGGCATATACATGAACGCATGTTACACATTCACTTTGTAGATTACATGCTCCGCTAAATGCCTACCGTTAATAAATATTTAACATCCACGTTTCAAGGATTTCCCAACAAAGTAGCTTTTGATTCCATTAACTGATACGAATTAACTGTCTCTTGTGTTCTGGATATCTGAATGTTAAATTATAATTACTAGCTGCGCCCCGCGGTATCACCCGCGTAAATGTTGATCCCGTGGAAAATAGAAAATCATCCTATGGCATCCCATATGAACATTTTTTCGGGTTAAAACGTGTGTTAATCATACTTGTGTGTTAATCATACCCTCTATGTGTGTGCCATATTTCATGAAAATTGGTTCAGCAGTTTTTGCATGAAGGAGTAAAACATACATACAAACAAACATACAAACTATAATATTAGGATAACACAATCGGAGTCCTTTAACTTACTAAAGTATATTTAAGAACTTTGGAGGTATTTATAGGCATCGATAGTCACTTGTTACTACTGATGCGACGCCCACAAATATCTAATTCAGAAGTTCTGTAGATGTGTTTGTTCCTTACTCTCTATCGCTATCAATGGGCGTTGTCTCACACAATACATATGAAGAGTATGCTTGTGGCAACATATACATTTGGTATATCTGATGCTTTGTTTCTGAGCTCGTTTGTATGGTTATTGGTACTCCGTACAAACGGTAGGTACACCTAATCTTCGTAAGCTAATCTATCTGATATTATCCTAACATGAAAATTATTTTATTTTCCATTTCTCTTTTTATAATGCAAATTACATTAATAAATGCTTACAATATATACACAAATCGTACGTATTACTTTAGACCACTTTTTTCACGGTAGTTTATTTGTAGGTATACTCAAATACAGCATTCCGAAAGGCAGTTATCGTTAGTAGGTGCCTATTCAATTCACTTAGGTAATTACTTGGATCCTTTTGAAAATTGGTACCATGCTACATAATGCAAATATTTACCAAGTTGAATTCATATAATCCCACGCACGACGCGACGGGGCGAAACAATGATGGCGACGGGGTTCAGTGGTCAGAGATGTAAAATGTAATCCAGTTCTTTTGAACAAGTCATAGCTTCATACTCTCAAACACATTACAAACTAATTAGTAAATAAATGTTGTTTCTCACTAATTAAGTTCTGTGATGTATTTAATGGAACTGTATTCCTTTCACGATACTAATGTGTCCCTGGACCTAATGATGGCAAAGAGCAAATAAACTCACTTAGCTCCTTCCATTCACCCTCCACTACGTCGGCGTAAAACTAATACTCGTTTCTCTCTCTTTATGTTTATTTTATTTTACTGGGTACCCTTCTTCCTATTTTTAAATGGCATCATTATTTCACTTTGTCTAATTTCCATTAAGGAGTTTTACTTTTATTAGAGTACATCAAACTAAGTACGTGCAAATGATAGAGGATATTCAGAACCATACTCCCTTCAGGAGGTATACTTTTAAAATTTTATAATAAAAAGCTATACATATATTGTCCAGGTAAGAAAGTCTAGCTAATTAAGAACGCTAATCGAACGCTACAAACAAGGCTTTGTGCAATGTTTAATACGTAGGTATTACACCTGCGTATTAAACGTTGCAAAGTATTGAGAAATACATTTTATTAGACGGTCAAATACTATGAAATGACCTCAGTACCTTTAGAAAATAAATACTTTACTATCGTTTTATGTTGTGAGAAAACTATTGCCACATCGGCAGACTCCGAGTGGTTCTCCTCTACCAATGCACAATGGCTCTACACCAGGGGCTCTACACTCCCTACCGAAGAATCCTCACGGAAGCCCTTAGCCGCCTTAGTGGATGATGCCGGATCTAGTGGCAACAGGGTCCATGGTTACCTACCGTCTTAACATAGATTTCTCGTAGTTTGCTCGAGGTTATATGTAGTAGCAAGACTATTAATGAGCTCATCTTGACGTAAAGATGAGATTATATATTTTACCCACATAGATTTTATCAGTATGAAGTATTAAAGAAAATCCTTTACGTTGTGTTGGATTTCCACCGGCCTTCCAATCTTAGCGCAATTAATAGCCAGCATTATTTTGATAATTATATATTCTATTTTATAATAGACGCGCATGTACATCGTAGCTGGACTCAGAAACTTAGCTCGGTTCTCCCGAACACTGATTTATGGAGCTTAAATCGTTATTATACTCTCGAACGTAGTATTACATTTTGTGGTAAGCTTAAAATGCAGGCTAGCTCAAATTTACCGACTAAAGAAGCAACTGCTACCTTTTTTGTTCATTATAATACAATTAAGATCTATCGATAAAATGCATGGAATTTAAAAAAACTTATCTAAGATAAGATAAAATGCATTGAATCTTAAAAAAAAACTTATATTTTTTATAATATTTAAAACTTTTATGGACATTTTTCAAGTATAGCACGAGCACAGGAAGTTTATTAGATTTATTTTATTATTATATGGATAAATAATTTGGGATATCCGATAACAGATATTAGAAAATCTTCTATTTCGAAACCCGTTACTCGATTGGCAGTTTTAATATTTTTAATAAAGCATGACGTGAGGTTTATATTTGTAAACACTATGAAGAGATAATATTATGGAGTAGGTAACCTGTAGGTATAAGGTGTTGACCTTCCGAATTCTAAGTATTCTATAACGAGAGGGGACACTTAAATTGTATAAATTCCATTAGCCAAAGTGGAATTTGAGCCAGACCCGCCAAAAGTCAAATACAACTTCCTTATTCTCCTGGAATTTAATAGTGTACATAGGTTACAAATACTTGTGGTCGTTTATTTAGTAACCCCATGATATTCTGGTCCACAAGTTTTAGAAATTATTGTCGCGCAATATTTGTTATTTATGTCATCAAAAAGAAAGTGCCAAGTTCAATACTTAAAGACATGTTATTTACACTTTACCACAATAATATATGTCGGCACAGGATAGGAATAGGTGTTATTGGCACAGGATAGGAAAGTTATATAAATTATCAAGAAAGTAGTAGACCCTCACTCCAGATGTCTAGGGTTGGCGTAGCTTTTGTAGAGGGAGCAGGGTTTACTTTCTTGATAATTTATATAACTTTCCTATCCTGTGCTAATCTGGCTGAAAGGGGAATAACTATTGACTTAACTACTTGAATAATAGAACTTGGAGAATGAATATTTGTTTATTCACTTCTAATTATACATAGAAACGTTCATATAGTTTTTCCTATAGCTCCAGGGCTCTAGCCCGGAGGTCTTCTAGTAGAATAATCATACAATGAAAATCTTTTGTTGTCAAATTAGACACTATTCGAATGAATTCTTTTTTTATTCATTTGAATATATATATTTTCCTATTAAAAACCTATCCGTTGCGAAGGTTTTATTCTTCCTGCATTCAAATCGTTTCTATAATATAAAAATTAATTTATATTCCTGCGCTAACGTAGTGCTTGACACTACAGTAGGTACAATCAAAGGTTGTCTGGAAGAAATCGCTTCCTTAGCGATAAGACCGCCTTTTTGCACTAGTTTATAAGTTTTGTATTATTGTTGTATTATTTATTGTGGGCCAATAAAGAATATTTTCTTTCAGTCTTTCAAACTATACAATGAAGACTCAAGTTTGAAAGGCATAAAGAGAAGCGGTCGCCCTCGCTCTGTAGGGACGCCAGCAAAGGTGCGAAGGTGCGAATTCAAATTAATCCCGTACGCAAGCAGAAACTGTTAGCCCTTCATATGGGGTTAAGCAAAAGAACCGAGAAAGGGTATTGAATAAAGACGAGGCTACGAGCATATCGCAGAAAAACAGGACATCGACGCCTAATAGACATGTGATTGAAGAGATCCCGCGCTTTATTGAAGCGACACTAAGGAAAAAGCACCATCAAATTCTGTTATCGGAGAAAAAAAACCGAAGAATAGAAGACCCGACTACGTATATTTAAAAAAAAAACAATGAATTTTTGATGTTACAAAATAAACATCAGACTAGGTACTTTTTAATTTTTCTAAGGTCATGCAAGAACTAGTGAAACTCACATTTATCAATACAAAACTTGGGGCTGTGCGGTATGAATAAACATACCATAGGTACCTCTAACATGAAAACAAACAAGCAAAAGTGACTCCCTCTGTTGTGCAAAATTTTGTTATTTGTTCTGGGAAAACGTAGAACAATCTACCGACTTTATCTTAGAGTTCAGCTTTAAAAGCAGCTAAATTATTTGCAAAACACTAAAGATTGATAAAGTGCGATATTTCGATTCTCCTTTGATTCGAGTCTAGGTATCAAATATGGTCTACAAAGAACAACGTATAAATCTCTCTCCTGTGAAATGTAATAAAAAAATTTAGTCTTACCTTACACAATAAACATTTCCGCATTTCTCGATATAAGTATTTGTTTTGATTTTGAATGCTTTCCGTACATCGGGATGTTTCCTGTAGAACTAGTTTAAATACTATTTTATAATATTTATTACAAAAATGTTTATTTTGTAAACAAATATTTTAATCATCATATTTTTGCAAAAAGCAAGGCTTTTTAAAAAGATTATTTAAAAAATCTATAGTTTGTCGTAAGAACTTAATATTTTATGTTACCTATATTTTTTATATTTTATGAGAACAAAAGAGCAATTGGGGATTTTTGATGACTACCGATGCACATAGACCAGTGATTCTCAACCAATGTGCCGCAGCACTTTTGTGTGCCGCCAAATTTCAAAAGTGTGCCGCCAAATGTTGCAAATATATATTAATGTTAATTTTATTAAATAATAACAATTAATAAAGAAAAAGAAATATATATTTAAATCCACAAAGAAATAAATTATTTTATTATTTGTCTTATATGTGTTATTATTTGTATTATTGTGTAAAGCCTTGTTTGTAGCGTTTTTTTATATTTTATCTTATTCTTTGTGTGCCGCCAAATTTTGAAATCGTTAAATATGTGCCGCAACAAAAAAAAGGTTGAGAATCACTGACATAGACATTCACATAATTGTCATGCAGATAATATGCTTTCCTTCTCCCGTTCAATGAGCTAACGAAAACTCACATACCACACGAAACACGAAAGTATAATTGCAACTTTACGTTCAGCGTTCTTATAATGTGAGCGAGACCTCTCTGGCCGTGCTGGCCCAACACAGCTGCAATATAGCAATACCTCTGGCTCAACTGTACTTTATGAGCCCTGAAGAAATTTATACAGATAGGTCGTAAGAAGGAGGTATGGCAAATCCTAAACTGCTGAAACAAATACTTTTTGAGATATTCATTTTTGAAAATGTGACAATTTCATACAACTTGCCTACTTCATTTTAACAACACTTTCGTCTTACGATTATGATATTTTCACACTGGATTTTATTTTACGCGGTAAATAATTAATATAAATGGCATTTTAATCCATTATTAGCACGATTATAATACAATTTATGCAAAGTTATCAAATATTACATGAAATTATATATTGTTTAATACTTTGTTGAATGTAGAATAAGTAATTAAGCTCATGACCCGTGTCGGTCACATTTTAGCTGCCGCGCGCGAGCTGCTCCCCTCCGTTAAAGGTGGGGAGTTGAGGACACCCGTTGTCCTCGGCCAGATAATAATAGTACAACCTATTAATCGCCGCATAAAATAAGTCCGGTTTGCCTTCTCCCATTAGTCTGGGAAAGAAGGGGGGGTCTGTCCCCCTATCGACCACAAGTACAGAGGTTCGACGCTCCAGGTGAGTTCACCTCTCATATCGATGAAGCTGCACTGACCTTCAGTCCTTAGCGTAATTTCTATCTAAAAAAAAAGTAGAAAAGGTATGGCAACTTTCTTGTTAATTTCGTTTTAGTGATTTTTTAAAAAAACTTAGTGAGTTGTTGAGCATTAAGCACTTATTAGTGATTACACGGAGTGATTTTTATTTCAATTACTTAAACGCATTTTGCGACTATATTTAGCAATATATTTTGTAAAATGACCAACTTAAATAATGTTATGGGCGAGTGTTTTCTAGTCTTATGATTCTATCACTTTCTTATAGATTTGATCGAACCTTTTAAATTTCGATTAATTACGATAGTCACAGGTCTATTACAAAGCCACCATAATTTAGTGCTATGATAATATCCCTAGGTTTGGTCTGGGGCTTCAAACTTCAGTAGATCAGTTGACACTTGACAGTTCTTATCAGATTAGATTAGAGTTTGACATTAAGGGCGCGTTCCGTTTTCTACTGCAGTACTGCAAGTCATGACGTAGTGACAGTATACTGCACAACTGTTCCGTTTTTGACTGCCAGTAAAAAATCTGACACTTAAACATGTCAATTGTCACAACAATAGGTGAAAAATTTAAAATATGGGGAATGACCGAATTACAAATAATACAACTTACAAATATTAGTTGATAACTAAATTTTCTGTTATTAGTTTGAAAGCAAATTACTAACTTCGTATATTATCTCAAAATATACTTTATAGTTTTATAGTTGTAAAATCAACCAAGACAAATATAAGTTATGTTCACCATTCTATATGAATGGCATAGCTCTGGTGCTGTCTGGTGAATCTATCTTTTGTGTCACGTATGGCGCCAGAGTAGTGCCTAAATGTAAACGCTTAATACTCGATAAAAATGGCATTTTTAGACGTTTCACAGTTAGAGAAGTGTTCGTTCCAGGAAATTGCATAAATTAGTACTTCAGGGGCTTTCAGACTTTTTTGCTTTGACACCAAGACAGACAAACAATTTGATTTTAATTGAAAGAAGTCTCACGACGAATCTACTGTTTATAATTACTACAGCGGTCTCGACGTTGACATGAATGATGAGCTTCTGTCTAAGATAAATTATGAAATATCTAAGGTTCCAGCAGAGGATCATGATCCGGCAGCTGTCTCTTCTTCACCCTCTGAAGGATTTATAAGTACAGTAGATCATGCTAGATTTAAGAAACTTTTCACAACCCTAATTTGGAGAAAGCTCGTTCGCCGGTTTATTGCCGGCGGCAAAAAACTTCGTAAAAATACACCATTTTTATGACGTTTTTTGTGAAATAAATATTAGAATATGTTTTTACATTCTCATGACGCAAATTTATGGAAATAGTTTCCACAATTTTTTTGTTGCACCCACGTCCTAAACACCATAAACTTGCGATTGTAACGGCACTATTGCCGTGAATATGCAATGTTTGCATGGTATGTATATACTTAATTAATGTAGTAATGTAGTGTGCATTAGTATATAAGAATAAAGTATAACAAATAATGTAATGAATGCTATGAAATTAGCTGGGATGGCAAAAAGGGAACAGGTAAAAAATATAATTAATAATAACTTAAGGTACAAAAAAATAATTGTATATAAATTTTAGTTTTAAACACGAATTCTAACTGGTTCTTCAGGTCTGGGCAGTACAACCTTATCGTAATAGTGGGTGTTTGCAATTTTTTTATAAATCATTTATTGAATTTGTTTTTTATTATTCCAAACCTTTACTTTGTACTAGAATTAATGTTAAATTACGTAAGTAAACATCAGTAAGTAAGATACAGTGTAAGAGGTAAATTCGATCTACATACTGTGTGGGCTTGTACTTATTAATAATTACTTCTATCATTTATTTAAATATTTCTGCGATATAAAATTCGATAAAGATTGGATTACCAATTACCTATCACAATTCATAAAGTTCATAATTAGGTCACCAAGCAACTAAGAATTCGCAACAAGAAGAATCACAAACTGCAGCCTTGAATTATGCTGTAAATTAAATTTCTAACAAAATAAAACGAAACAATAGTACCTGAATAAGAATGTTTTTATAAAATAAAAATGTTAGCAAATTTCTCACATACATAGTCCAAAGGGTATCAGTAATTTTTTATACTTTAATAAAAATATTGTCTATAAAATCAAACAATCAAATTATAATTTACCTAATCCACAAATTATGGGCATGTGTAACCATATTATAAATTAAATAATTTTCAAAATATTAACGTTAACAAAAGTACTTAAATGATCACAAAGGCACTGATATTAATAATTTAGGCTATAAATTAAAAACTTATAAAATTATAAGAGTGAAATTATTTTACTCTTATATTTTTTTATAAAAAGAATCTTTTATACATTCTTTTTATAAAAATCAGTAGTAAAGTCCTATGTACTATAATATTAACAATAATTAATATAACTTATGATTATACTCTTATTTTTTCTATTTGACTTGTAAACATTATAACCAGTTCGATATGTAAATATAATCAGTATAACATTTGAAAAATAAAATCATTAATCAGATATCCATTGTGTTAATTATATATCTAATGATCAACTTACAAATTAACTTAAGCTAAAATTGGCCTTGAATCAGTCATCATTTTTATTGTTTAAAGTAGTTAATAATTGTGCAAGAACATCTTTTAAAATATTAGCTGCTGCAATTTTTTCACGATGTTGTTGCTCGCACACTTCCTCCCTCCTTTTTCTAGCTTCAATTAATTGTTGATAATAGTAGTTTATACTTTTTTTTCTCTTTAGACGCGTTCTAATAATTTCTTCATCTAATAAAGAAAGTAGATATGAACATTACTGTACCTATTATTGATTTGTTACATAAAATTATACTTTTAAGTTAAATAAAGAAAAAAAAGTCATACGATAATATTAATACGCGCTATCTAAAATACTTAATATTTCCAATTGTTTCATTTTTGTAAAATTAAATTAATTGAAGTTAATAATATTGCATAATAAATTAATAATAATATGCAAAGAAAATAACAAATAATATTATGCGTAAATCTGTAAAACAAAGTACTGTCAAAACCAGAGAGAACGTAAACATAGTGACTACATTCTCTCTGGTCAAAACTACTGCGAGTGCCTCTACCCCTAACCGATAGTGCTCACAGTACAAATATGGCTGCGCTATATTACGTCATTTATGACGTCATTAATTTCTGAAGTATAGTCCTGTCATAGATTATGAGCGAAGTCAACTTGACAGACCCTCTGCAATTTTCTATACATTTTTTTTTTTTTTTATTTTATAAAATTACTTATATTTGCCGTCGATTATTATCCATTCAATTAGGTATTTTTTACCGTTTATTAAGTAATTTATTTTCACCTATTCATATTTTACATTATTATATATTCACTATAATATGACAGGGGACATAAACAAATTTGATAGCCTCGTACATTGCGGCGCGGCGGCGCGGCGGTCACATTCCACAAGGAACGAAATGAAGATAAACTATGAATTTTCCTTAATTTTGAATACATGTAAGTAATATAATTATCTGTAGGTATGATTATAATCATAGAAAATAAAACAGGTAGTCAATAGTCATAGGGACTGCCGACAGTAGCGAAAAAACACTACACAACTCACAAGAATACGTAGCACAGGAATTTGAAGTGTATAAAATTTTTATCATTAGTTCAGTGTCTTGTTATTTTTGTTAGATTAGATTAAGTCGTTTTTTTAATAAAATTGTCAGTACACTATTTTTAGAATTTGTTTTTGTTTATTACGTACTGGTTGGATTGAGCTATACCATCGTTATACGTTAATATTGTTGTTGTTGATGTAGATATAATATAATTTTTATGAATCCATACAAAATCAGCAAACCAAAACCAGCTAAGGTCAAATCAACTACTTTCTACTTGGTAATTAGGTAGTTCCATCAACAAGCTTGAAACTGCTTGATCTGAAAACAGCTTAATATTTAAATAGGTTGACACTGGCAGAAAGTTACAATATACGTCTATAATACAAATCCAAAAAAGAAGAAGAAATCATGTTCTGACGTCATTATTTTTTAAGTTGCTGCCGCAGTGCTAATTTGACAACTGTAAAAGTACTGCACAGTACTGGCAGTAGTTTTTGGAACGCAGCCTAAGTTCTCACTTGACACTTCTCATAGGTCCTCAATCACAGGTTCCTAGCTGCTCACTAAAAAGATATCTTCCCA